>OMLM01009754.1:4643-20181 GCA_900302695.1 Helostoma temminkii | reverse complement strand
GGGGGGGAGGGGAGAGTGGGCAGTTATCAGAAAGTCAGTTAGGGAGTGACTGACAAGAGGAAAGGAAGGAGAGAGAGAAATTAGAGAAGAAAAAAGAATAACAGGGTGGGGGGCAGGGTAGATTGTGCTGCTTACCAGTGAGGCACTACAGCATGGGTCACTAGGGACTGTTTGTTTTAGATGGAGGAAACAGGAAATCCAAGGAGAGAAGTCAGTTAATGATTATAGACATAACAACTGGCTTCTTTCCCTACGCAGGCCATAAGCCAGGATGACCCTGGCCCTGCATGGCAGACAGCAGAGCAGGAGCCTGTGCCTATGCGTCCTCTTAATGGACTCGTGAAGGACACAGCTGCCGGCTAGGGAACAAACAGTGGCGGAGAGGGGGCTGCTGACATGAGCCCCTACAGCCTTAGTCACCTGGGGATTCCCTGTGTCTAAACCTGTGCTGCAGGAGCATCTGCAGCATGTACACACAACTGCTGAAACATCAAAAATCCTCATAGCCTGCAGCAAGAGTGTTAATGTGTGCACGGCTGAGTTACCATCTGCAAGGAAACAAAGAGCTAAGCAAGGTGACACTGCTGACACATTCAATATTTTGTACTTAAACAATGCTATGGCCAACTGATTGGATCGAAACTACACATCTCTGTTTCACTTATGTAAAATACAGTGACTGCAGGACTTAAAGGAGAGATAAGTGAATGAGGACAAAAGGAACAACAGTGCACTCTTGTGGTGTGGGACAGGAGACCACAACTAGATCAAAGGTGAAAGCCAGTATTTCCTGATGGCAGTAAATACTTACCACTAAACTCTATAATATCTATTATTCAACTGGTGCAAATAACATTTGTTGGCTTTAGCCATTTTATTATCTTTTTTGCAGCAGAAAATAACTTAACTTTCCTTACGATGAATTAAAAAAAATTATGTTTTACCTTCACTTTCTCATACTAACACTATGCAATGCAACTGTCGCCAGACACTAAATATACTCTGATGTTAAAATAACAATGGGCAGTGTAGTAAACTGGCACTATGTCAGTGCAGTGCTGCTAAGACTGACCAAGCTCATTGTTGAGTGGCGGTGTGGTGGTCTCGTCCACTTCACTGGTCATGGAGCGGGTGATGCGGCCCTTGCGGCGACCCTGGCTGTTGGCTGTGCGTCGACCCTTGAAAGCCACAGCAGGCTCTTTGTCCTCTGCATCTTCTCCAGAGGTGTCATCCCTGCGTTTAAGGAAAGGTCAACACAGTCAGCAAGAGACACACATTGTGTTTGAATGCCGTGTGGAAAACACTGTCACTGCATCTATCTCATCTGCACTGTGAACATGACACACCAACGTAACGATGTGTTAGGAATCAGTGTCGTTATAATAGCTCAATATAATCAATCGCCAAGTAATCAGAGAGTCAATCTCTGTTTTAATGAAGTTTGAGTAAACACAAGAACATTTCTTATAATTCAATACTAACATTGCTGATATGAGGCAGTGCAAGTAAGTCATAAGCAAGTTATGTAAATGTTAATGTAAATGTTATTATATAATTTATAGTCCATGCTACAAGTCATTCAGGAGGAAATTACATATTGCCTTAGTTGCTTGTAGAAAATTATCAAACAGGTGCTTTTGCTTTATAGTTCTGGTACCCTGACGAGCATAATAACTAGCATAACCTCTCATTAAAAAAAACTGACTGACAGTGAACAGGTAGATGTTGCTTTAACTGCTGCTCTATGGTCAGTGCGCAAAACTTCCATCCATCCATTTTCTATACGGCTTAGTGCTGGAGCCTATCCCAGCCATCATGGGGCGAGAGGCGGGGTACACCCTGGACAGGTCTATCGCAGGGCCACATATAGACAAACAACCGTTCACACTCTCACCTTTGAGTCCCCAGTTAACCTAACTTTCTTTGGACTGTGGGAGGAAGCCAGAGTGCCCGGAGAGAACCCACAAAAAACACGGGGAGAACATGCAAACTCCACACAGAAAGACCCTGGCCGACCCTGACCCCAGGAATTGAACCCAGGACCTTCTTGCTGTGAGGCGACAGTGCTAACCACTGCACCACCGTGCCGCCCCTGCGCCAAACTTAATTCTCTAAATTGTGCCTGTAACCTGCTTTGTCAGGGTCTGCGTGGATTATTTATTGTGACTCAGGAGGCAATTGTAATGTGGATATATGGGCATTTAATGTTCATAAAGTGCATTTGGCATCCAATCGGCAAAATGAGCAGTTGGAGAGCACCTGTTAACAGTGGTTGCCTCGTCATCTCATCTGCCCCATGCTGATGTTTCCATGCAAGACCACAATGCACAGTTTTTCACGGGTCTAAAATTCTGGACCTGACTCAAAATGGATCTGTGACGAGCATACGTTAATTTTCATGCTGGTCTCTGCTGGTCTGCTGTGTTGTAGAAGGTTGCCAGGTTTGTGTGCACTGCTCTAGAAATCATCAAATCATGTTTCAAAAACAAAACTGAACTTTGCAAAATTTAGAAAAAAGAAAATATTTTTTAAAAAGTCAAGTCCTTTCAAGTCATACGTCGCTAGTCTACATCTAGTCTCAAGTCATAAATACCCATTCGAAGTCAAGTTAAGTCTTTTATAACTTTTAGTCCAGAAAGTCTCAAGTCCTCAAATTTGTCATGTGACTCAAACTACCTTCCACTGGCTGCCATTAATGCCAACGTGAGTAATGCACCAATAAATAAGAGGGAACCAGGAGAGTGGTAGAAGAAGGAAAAGAGGTGAGACAAGCAGGCAGTGATATACCTTCCATTTGACCCATAGCCCCATGAGTTATGCATCAAATGCAAGCTACAGGTAAACCAGTGGAAAACAGAAGCATAGAACATCAAAGCAGTTCCAACTGCAGTTTGCACCGACTTGAGAGTTTTGAGAGTTACCAGTGTTTTATTGTTTTTTGTTATTGTTATTTTTTTGTGGATTTTATGTTTTTATTTGTTGTTGTTTCCATGTTGTTTGTTCTAATTTCTTCAAATATAAACCAAGTCTTATTTTGTGAGGAAAAAAATATCTAGCCATCATTCGTTTAGGGTCATTTAGAAATTTCCTGGTTTTCCATGAAAACAGGTATTGTAATGATCTATTTGCCCTTCAAACTGATAAACTTGCATCAGCAAACAAACGTACCATTGGAACACAGGACTAATGTTTGCTCAGCCTTTGAACACTTTTGTAGAAATTCCATTTAAAAACAAAACGCAGTACCCAGCTACAATACTCATTAACAGTGTCTACATTGTATTTCTGTTAAATCAGATTTTATAAAATCTGCTTTTCTGTAAAAACCAGGGACATTTCTAAGTGATCCCAAACTTATGAAATGATTTGAAATGAAATTCTGAAATCAAATTATTCTGATTATTCTATCTT
This sequence comes from Helostoma temminkii, assembly GCA_900302695.1. Taxonomy (NCBI): domain Eukaryota; kingdom Metazoa; phylum Chordata; class Actinopteri; order Anabantiformes; family Helostomatidae; genus Helostoma; species Helostoma temminkii. Next base: position 16,770 of record OMLM01009754.1, on the reverse strand, counting down.
TTCTGATATGCAAATTAGGGCCAGTTTTCGTTCAAGTCAGACTGGAAATTTTCATTCAAATGCAAGGGAAAAATAACGAACAGCGTTGTTCAGTTGATTATCAGTAATTCAGTAAATCAGTATTCAGCAATAATGAGCAAAGTTTAGTAACTGATACCATCAATGACTGCAGCTTACAGACAGCAGCATACATTAGTGCAAACAATCCTCCTTTTCTGTCGCTGACTGCCCTCACATGCTGTTTAATAACCAGTTTACTCAGAGAGAGCAGCATTCTCCAGCAGTCAGGGAACAGATTTTACATGTATTTAAGAATCACACTGCATTTTGACTGATTTTTGGGACTGACACATCTAAGACTGTCAGGCTGCTCTCACTTTCACTTTAAGTGAAGTTTGATTTAAAAACGAGGTGCTGTCAGTTTATAATGTTCTCCCTCATTCTGCCATCTACCAACTTACAGTTATGTCAGTTACATCCGCTCTCTGGGAGCAATGTACCTGCTGAAATCTTCCATGCTATTAAAGCAGCTCCATTTTTAGGTTCTAAATCATCATCATCTGCGGCCGACACACTGCTGCGTTTCTCAGACATCTAAGCCCCTTTCACACATGCACTGGACTCCGGACTTCACTGGGGTTAGCCGTATGTGTGAACGCAAACACTGGCGTCAAACCACACAGACCTACCAGTCCCCTTGTACAAAATCTGTGTTATGTCCGTGTGAGCCTGGGTCTGAACAGAGCCGGTAATTTTCAGGGTGATCACATCCTTCATGAAACTGAGGTTACAAACATTACGCATAGTTTCTAATCACGTGATAGGCTATGCTTCGATGCTGTAAACAAAAATCTGATTTTAAACTTTTTTACACTTCGCATAAAAAAAATTCTACCGCTATTACCATGTATGATATGGCAAACCCCTAGTCTTTGCACTGCATTAACTAACTTAGTGCCAAAAACCTGGGCACAGATGTGTTTGTCTGCATGAGGACAGACAACCAGAGCATGCTGCAAAATGAAACACATCCTGGGAGGCTGTATGTGGATGTGTATGCAGACGCTCACTTTTTCCTCGCTCCTTCTTATTCCAAGATAATTTATCAAGTGTCAGCACAATGGCATGCCATGAGCCAGCCACTGAGTTTAAACCCACTGCTCCATTCATCTTTCCCCAGTTCCATTAATCTTGCTGAGGGGGGGTTGGTGGCACACTAAATATAGGTGAGCCAGCTGGGCCAGGAGTGGCAAGCAGACAGCACAGTGTGCTGGGAGTCACACAGAGTCCCTGTGCCTCAGAGCAGGAAGGCAGTTGGCAATGCTTCATCACCATCTTCTAGTCTGACACAACCACTAATGAAAATGACCTGCTATTAGCTGAAACTGCTGCATTGCCTGTAACATCAGCTGATCATAATATAGAGCATGAACATGTAGATAAACTGTGACTGACTGACTTACTGATACAGGCAACAGAAAGCGGGCATCTTTTGTAGGCATCATGCCTGAAAACACCCCCACTACTACCACACACACACACACACACACACACACACACACACACACACACACACACTCTTTGCCACACATTGACATTTCAAATTCAGTTAAATTAATCATTAATTAATGTAACTAAGCACTGAAATTTAAATTTGGCATCTTGTTGGGAAAAGGAGATGCATAAACAGGAAAACAGATGTTTTAATAGGAGGAAGAAATCAACATTTAAATGTGCTGTAGATGGAAAGCCTGGCTGAAGGTGAAGGAGTTAGAGCTCAAGGGTTACAGACTGATTGCATTTCCAGATGCACTCCACCCTATACAAAAAGTATTCCTTCTCCATTTGCTGCAGCCTGACCAGGACCATGTCTAAAAATTGTGTGTTGGAAAAGTGGAGAGAGAAGACTGTAGCAGCTGTTCAGGTTCAAGCTCATAAAAATGTTTACTCCAGCCTTTGCTCTGTCAGTGTGCTTTAGTCATCTTTGCGGCACAGTGTTTAGGCCTACAAAGTCATTAAGCATTTGATAAAGACAAGATGCTAGCATGGAAGATAATATTAAAAAGCAACTCACTTCATTCCATCTTCCTTGTCTTCAGTGTCATTTTTCTCTTCATCTCTTTCTCCCTCCTTCTCTTTCTCCTCTTTCTCCTTGTCTTCCTGGCTGCTGCGATTCACTTGTTGTTGTTGCTGCTGCTGCTGCTGCTGACTGTGCTGCAATGAGAGAGATAGTAACAAGGCGATGTATTACACACACACAAAAAGCCTTAGATTACTGACAAATGCCCTGAACTGTCCAGTAATCTCTATGATTTAAAATTACAAAATTTCAAACTGCATTAAGGATTAAACCGATGCAGTTTTTCCTTCCCGCCTGTCCATTTGTGTAGAAAAATCATACGAGCAATATTAAAATTTTGTTCCGCATAGAAAGTGTACCATAACTTAATTTGCCAGTCAAGAGTGGTTCAGCTCTTTCACATCCTCTAATATTTCTGTGTACTTACTTGCCCTACATATTCTTCTTATTTGCAAAGAGTAAGTGAGGCAACACTTCCTGTGGAAGATCTGATATCCCAGACATTATTCAGATACAAATGTACTTTTGGCACACAGCTGCAACTGATATCTGGCTGGCTTTCTGATGAGATAACTGCAACCACACCATGGTGTGTAGAAACACTGTAATAACATAAAAATGTATCTGTTATTTCTAAGGACTTATTAAAATTACAGAAAAGTTACTAACCTTTAAAAGGTTACAAACCGTGTTAGGTTAGTAACTGTGCAACAGTTAGCACAGGCAAAACAAAACAGGATACGAAAGTTCCGAAATTACGGCAGCACATTTCTGCTATATAACTTTTGCTCTTTAAGCACCCAGAACCACTTCCTTACCAGTTTCCTGCATGTCTGGAGTTTTAGGGGTAGAGTTCATTGTGGCACAAGCACGCTGATGCAAAAACCTTTACATACTGGTTAACACTGACCAAGCAGACATACTACAACCATATGAGTAAAGACTACTGCTGTGTTTGATGCATTACCATTGTGTTTTTAACTTCAGCATACAGGCTAATACTCTAAATGTTGATCTCTTTACTACATATCATCTCTAAAAAAAATGACACATTTAATGTGACTCTCAGTGAGAGAAAATAAAAAAAGTACAAGAAGCCAGAAAAAAGCAAGATCAAAAAACAGTTTTAAAACCCATAAGCCGTTTTCTCCATGTGTACAGTATTGTTTTCTCCCTCTCTTTCAAATCAAATCTGAAAGCTAGACTGAAAACAAATAAAAGCCATTACTCAATTGGACTTAATGGTTTGACACCCTCACGTGCAGCACAGACACTTTTCTTTCCCTAGACACAAAACCACCTCACTAATCTCTAGCCACTCTAACTAGATCTGTTAGCACTGCATCTAATGCTCTGCAGAGACATATTGCTGCTACAGAAATTGTAGTTACAAGAGACAAGCAGTCACTCAACTTAAAATGTGGGGTAAAAGACTTGGTAAGCTTGGAAACACATTAACATTTACATTAAGCTATCACTTATCCCTGCTGTCTCTCCACTACCCAAACATAATCTCTATTGGCATTTGCAGTCATTCTGACATATCGCACTGCACTTTCTGTTCCTCCTCTGTAGCTACCTCCCTCTGTGCCTGTGAGCTATTAGTACTGGCTGCTACTTAAGGGATGTGGAGCAAACTGCCAGGTAATGAGCTGAGGTTTCTTCAGGAAGGATGAGGAGACACCACTCATCTCTTACAGGAAAAGGTCGTCAGTAAATTAATGTGCCATTTCATCAGTGCTCACCACCATAGTGTTCAACAGCCAATACCTGATCTTTGGAAAAGTATTAGCTTAGAGATCATTAGACATCTAAATTAACTATGTTTTAACAAACTGTCAGTATGGAAATAGTGCTGACAAAATTAGGTTTGCCCTTGATCATTACAACTAAACAGCTTCTTTACTGTTGGAGTTTTATAGCTTTTATAGCTTGACTTGCAAAACATGTTCAAAAGCACGACTATAGCTACAGGTCCATACAGTAGTTAGATTATTGACAGGTTCACATACAACATAAAAAGTGACCTGTTTTCATTTGTTTTCACCTGAAAAATAAACAAAAAAAATCTTTTTCACTACCATCCAGCTGTGTAAAATCAATATCTGCTCTGTTAATTTAGTACCACTATACACAAGAAACTTAAAGAAAGTTAGTATTTGTTGCCAAACAGATAACGGCATCAGTACTGATGTGTAATGGAAAATAGGTTTTTCATTAAGTGACTATCAGCAGCAGACTTGTACCAGTAGTGTCTTTGTAAAAAGGACACAGTGGTACACCACAGATTTTGAGGCCTGCAGGCATGTTAGTAGAAATAGCCGCCGATCACAAAGTGGAGCACCTTTCAACCATGGGTGTGAGGCAAGAATACCTGGCTTCTTCCACGGCGTCTGTAGTTCCGTCGCACAATATTCTTGTAGTTTTCATTCTTTTTGGTCAGGTAGTAATAGAGCACACATTCAGCCACCGTCTGAAAAATGAGAGAAATAAAATTTTTAATTTTACATTAATTTGCTGACAAGACTAGATGACCTCTAGAGAAGAAAATAAATTAATACCTTTCTCTCCAGAAAAGATGCAATTAGACCAAAGTTTTTGGGATGCTGGATGAACCTGTAGGAACATGGCAGAGAAGAGAGAACACTGCTATTGGAATGATTCAAAATGACGCAAATGGCATTTGAACACCAAAAAACAAACAAACAAAAAAAAACAGATGACAAGGTGGGCATCAGCCCTGAAGCTGAAGTTAAGAAAGACGCATAGAGATCTAGCATTGATCATAAATTTACAAATTAGGGATCCAGTGAATTAGTCACACAATCACAATAGAGTCTTACTGTATGTGTTGGATCCGAGTTACTAGGACAAGAAACTGAAGCTCTTCGTTCTGTATGTGGGCAGACTTTAAAGTCACTGATTTTCTGGGTTTGATTCGATTTGGCAGCTTGATACGCCTCCTCTTGTTTCTCACGAAAGAGGAAGATCCACTTCCTTACCAATAACTTACTGACCCTTTACCAGAGTAAAAGACATGCTACATCTAAAAGAAGCTCTTGAGCACTTTGATAAGCTTGACAGTGGAGCTGAATATGAAAATACCAAATGAGCTAATATGGTATTTGATAAAGATCACAAATAGAAATAAAAAAATCTTAAGTGTGTACATGTTTTATATTCTGGATACAAAATGCTAAAGCCAAATTCCACAATGTTACTAGTTGTTTTTTTATATGAATTTTTAAGGTAACAACAAAAAGAGACCTTCCTGTACTCAAAATGTTATGAAGTGTTCTGCTTACTTCTCTCTGAAAGTATCCTTCTCCTGCTCACTCCACATGTTCATAACCTGCCGGTCCTTGTACACCTTCAGGGGATCATCCATCAATCCATTCATGTTGATGAACTTGATGCGTTGCTGCTCAGCGTCAAACAGCATAGGAGGGATGACCGCCAGCTGTCGCATTTGCTTCTCTGTGTTCTGATGTGCACAAACAGAAACCAAAATCCTGGAGTGAGTGGGTTGGTCTCAAGAGGGAAACTATTTGACTACACAGTTCATAAACTGACATACTGATGTACTATAGGAGACCTAGTGTGCTAATACACTATTTTGAAGTGCAGAGAGTTCAGAGGATGGGAGGATCTTTATGGCGTTGTTGTTGGCTTAGCAGGGTAAGGCATGTTCACATATAAACCTAGAACTGACTTCTTTCCTGTCAGATAGTGGCTGAAGTTAGGAAAGGCGAATAGTTAAGATTCAGTGCCAGCTTGAAAAATGTAAAAGGCGGAAAACTGTCAACCCAGTTGAGCATAATGCTAGGACCAGGCTGACATGAGAAGAGCAGGTCTAATGTGTGACGACAATGCCGTGAAATGTCTTCTCATAACACAGTAATCTAACCTTTTTCTTAATACTGAGAACACTGCCTCATATTGTAGGAGTGCAACACTTGAAGCCTAGTAAATCTCCTTCATACTGTGTGCTGATAGGCATATCATACTGTATATATTCCAGCAAAAGTTACAATATAGTATAGAGTTCTTTTAAAGCTCAAATGTTGAATCAAGTAAAATATTCTGTTTAAACTGCACTCAAAACTTGTGAACTATACACTTGGAATATTTTAGATGCAACAACGGCAACCATGTCAGTCCAAATAATGTCAAGCTGTGAATTTGGCCAGTATTTCTGTCAATTTAATTTTTGTTACATAATTTGCCTCAGATAAGTTGAACAAAGAAAAAAGAAATCATCCCAAAAGCAGTCACGTCTGTAGGTTATTACATTAGGTTGTGATTTCGTGGCACATGCTGATGTTCATTCTCTGCGTCAAAGTTCAGATTCATAGTGGAAGTTTTATACAACTGACAATAATCTTGTTTGCACCAACAGCTGATGCTATGTGTCAACTGTGCATGGTATAAATGGAAGTAAGAGAACCTTCAGAAGACTATAAAATTAAAGACAAGCAATAGAACCTGCCAGAAATTATCAAAGAAAGCAGCTGTGCAGTTCTGCTTGCCACTTTTCTGTGGTCACCTAAAAGGACAAGTATTTAGCTTTGGCTAGCCATGCTAGCTTAGCCACCAAAAATATTCCAATTGCATACCAGATCAGAAAAAAGCCCTCAGTGTGAACTTCTATCTGTGAGTCAAACACAGTGGCATGAGGTTAACCCAGGAGATCAGCTGTGATGACAATATTTACTGGAAATGAAACATAACTATATTGCAGTAATCACAAAAAGCTTAAAAAGCTTGGCCTATAAACTGCAGACTAATGTTTTCTTTTTTGTTGTTATTAATGTTGATTTACTACTTTCACCACCCTATGCTGCAAATGGTGAAGAATATAACAATTAACATAAGAAAGCTAAATGTCCGTTTTACAGAGACCTAGCCTACTTATTTATTTCTCCAATTTACTGTTGCTACCGTTTACAGTTTTCTAGTACTCTTTAGGTAAATGCAATGTCAACTTCTGATGTCTTCTCCGCTCATTACAATCAGTTATCTACATGTCTAGGCATCACGTGGTCATTTGGACAAACCACCTGAACAGAAGAGCTTACTTCATGCTCTGATATTCCATCAATGATCTCAGACACTTCATGTTCACTGCGAGCTGCAGATGAGGTCAGCCCACCTCCTCGCTGACCAACACGGCTACAAAGAGAAACACACAAAACAACGTACATTATACTATGAAATAAACATTCATTATTGTTAGCAAATTTTAAAATAAAAAAAAAAACACAAAAACAATGCAGTGTGCTTCCATCAATCAATTACAAATAAAAGCCTCTACTCTCACCTCTGCATACGCTCCTGCAGCTCTCTTTGCTTGCGGATCTCTGGGAACTGTTTCTCGTAGTACTCCCGCACCTTGCTCTCCTTGGCTCGTCGCCGAGGGTTGTTTTCTATGCGCTCCACCTTCTTTTCCCAGGCTTCCATCAGCTGGTCATAGCGCTGGCAAAATTTCTGTTCCTGCAGCACCACAAAAACCGAGAAGTTCTTAATCCACTGCAGACCCACTAAACTACAAACTATATTTCTTTCTGTCTTTCCCTTTTGATCTTAAGACACAAGAGACCATTTTGTCTAACGTACAACTTTCATTTCCAGAAAACTTGGCTGTTTAGCTAAAATGTGTAAATTTAAGTTTGCATTTAAGTTGGTCAGTGAAAACATAGTCTTTGCTTTGTAGTTTTGCCAGATAAATAAAATCTCAAGTGAAAAATAAATATAAAATGTATATATACATATAAATCAAAATCTATATTAATCATAATCTCATATATATATTTTAATCACATCATTTTTATTGTATTTTGGGTTAAAGTTTTAACTTCCAACTCCAACTTTTTTGTTACTATCACAGGTCATTTAGGTACAAGCTCAGAGTACTCTAACACCTAACATCCAATAACTATATTCAGTAATCTTCCTAGCTCCCAGTCTCTCTGGTGTCTCCTATCATGCACTTCTGTGAGTCCAGAGGGGACAAACTGACATGTTAATGTTCTGATGGGAGTCTGGCCTTGAGCCGTGGCTCTGGCACGCGACATCCTGCAGTTTTCCCAGCTTCCTCACAGGCGGGCTGTTAAGCAGACCATTAACCGTGCTGGAAACACAACTCTTAGTAGGCCCATAAAGGGAATGTCTCCTGACACACTGCCCATGTGGAACTACCTCCTGCACAAATGAAAACTGGACAACCACCCATGACTTGCATGCTTCTGATAGAGGTGCTACATTTGAAAACTGTTCTTTCTGGTCTTACATAAACTTGCAAAACTGTCTCTGAAGCTGGATGCAGTTAACTTATGTTAAAATGTAGATTTTACTGTTAAACTGTAAGCTTTATATCTGTCTGGCTCTAGCATCAGGGCTCAGCTTTATTCATAGTTATGCTCTTTGGCCAAGTCTTGCTCAGTCAACAGAAAGCAGGATTGCAGACCAGCCTTGTCCAATGGTCATGATAGTGCAGACATTAAAAGAAAAATCTAGATTTTTCTTTCAGATGAAAGTATAAAGGATTTTCCCCCCTATGGAACAGGAACAGTACTGACAACAGGTCATGTTCAGAGGTCTATTCCTCTTTGGTCTGCTTAAAATGGCCACTCACTTCAAGGAGCAGCTGGCCCAGTTTCTCTCTAGTCATCACTCATAGGGCTGGGCCGCAGCAAAAATGTTGGGTTCTCTACTTACCCACTGCTTACGAGCATGATTTCTCCTCTTAAAGTATAAGATGAGCTTCTTCCTCATCGCCTGGTTTCTGAGATGGATGAAAAAGAGTGACATGAAGAAATCTTAGCAGCAGAAGGATAGACAGAAAAACTTAAGATTCCCGCAACTCAGAATGTGCTTTGGCTCTCATCTCATTTTTCACATAATAAATGTTGTCCTGATTATCAGCCACATATTTTTCATCCTCTGCATCAATCCTGTCTTTGTCCTATAAATAAACAAACAAAACACACACACACATACACATAAACAATGTCCGTCCTTGTATGCCACTGCTCGATAAACTCAAACTTGGTGGAAAGGACAACGAGTGAAGCCAAACTTATAAAACTTGTCTGGGTAAGGAACAGCCAGACACAGTGCTTTAGATAAAGGTCAGGGCCAGTAATCTCCTTAGGCAGTCACTCAGTTTATCTCTTTCTTTGCTGCAAGACAGAGTTTTATTCATGACACTTAATCTGTCAGTTGTAAGGTCACGTTCCCCACTGATTAATGTAATCTTATTCTACATTAGTCACTTTAGCTGAGCCGGAGGGTCCTTTAGGTCACAAGCAAGGACAGAAGATGCAGAAGCAGACTACTTGGGGTATAGGTTTGGTGTAAATTTTAAGATAGTGTGATAACATTTAGGTATCAGAGAGATAAACACACAGGATGACCTATTCTTCAAACATGTTATCTGCAATAACAAACCAAAGTTAAATCTAAACAGCCATAACCCCCAACCTACATAAACACACCTACACACAACAAACAGACACAGATTGAGCCAAGTCACTGCGGTAACAAACAGAAATGTGGCCAAATCCAGCTAGATACAATAAATATCCACAAATGTTGTGACACAAAATGGTGGGAGAACTAACTTGGTATGGCAAAAACAGCTCTGATAGATTAGGGCCTTTAAATGGACAGAGTCGGTATTGTCCTCTGGACACCAGATGGCAAAGGAAAAGATTAGCAGTCCTGAACCACTACGAAACGTTTTCTTTATCCTGCCCTAAGCCTATACCATTTCTGAGATACTAGTAATACACTGTAATTTGGCATAATACCTCACAACATGATGGCTGAATCATATGTTCTCTTGTGACAGATGTTCTGCAGTGGTACAACCACACAGAACTTCATAGTAGTGCAAATGTGGTATTATTAAAATGACAAAAACAAGCGTATTATGAGCTAGGTGGCAGCAGCACTGTGTGGGCAGGAGATGAACAGGGATGGGGACTCAGACACTGATAGATGCACACATGTATTGGTGCTGATCTAGTCCAGCAGGGCTGAATGCCAAGGTTAACAAACCGGTTAGCAAAACAAAGAAGTCAATTGTGCTGGCTCAAAGCTACACAGTGGTATTTAATAACACACATACACAAATACATAGAGAGAAGAGTTTTCAGTTAATTGCTTTGAGGCAATAATACTGATCAAACAGTGCCAGGATCAAAAGGAGTGAGGACAGATCAGTGTGTGATTAAGAGGTCAGACATATCTTGTGGTATGCCACTGTGCCCAAACCACTGTGCCAATAGTGGAGACAGCCCTTTGATGTGCCTCAGTGAATAATGGACCTTAAAAGGCTGCAGATGTACACAAGCCTTATTGACAGACATGGCAGGGCCATGCAAGGTTATGTACTCTCTGCTCTGCTTACTACAGATATCCACTAACATATGAAATTGACATGACTTATTAATCATTCATTGAATGCAACCTTGGATACCGAGAAAACTATATTTTAGAATATTAGGGACAAAAACTTTACCTAAATCCTATTGCAAGAATATATTGTTACGAATGACAGGGCAGCAGCTAGTAGTCATATTCTGCATACTATTATTACTGGAGTCACATATTCAAGGTCATTACAATATTATTTTGTGTGATTTTGACATTTCAAAGCAATTCGGAATTATAAAATATAAAGAAAAGTAAAAATATTTTTTAAAATATGTTTATTTAACCCGTGACCCCTGCGGGGACTAAGAGGTATAGAAGATGAATGAATGAATGTTTATTTAACATATCACCTAATCAAGTATGAAATCCCAAAGAAATTGCATATGAATGAACGCCTACATTTAGGATGATACATTGCACATCCCTTTCTGTGTATGTTGCCACCCCTGTCACACACGTTTATTCCAGTAACCTCGACACCAAGTTTACATAATGGCAATTTCACATCCTCTTTTGAAATACCATTCTGTGCAGTCAACCAACAGGGAAGAGGGATTAGAGGAGTGGGGTGGAGACAAGTAAAGGTAATACAAAGACACTATTTGAATAAATAGCTGCTAGAGCTACTAAGTTTCAATTTTCACTGTAAAACCTGTATGTTCAAAGAAAGAAAGAAAAAAAAAAAAAAAAAAAAACACGAAAAGACCTAATGCAAGATTTACTGATCTGACTCTTTATGTAGTATTAATATTATTTAGTGAACCTTCAGATGGCCTCAAGGTTGGTGGAAATGTACACAAACAATGATCTTCTATCAATACATTAAAACAGAATAATCTAGAGTACCGTCTAAAAGGACAGGATAGAGCAAGATCAGTAACAATAATAATCTTATAATTAGGGATTATGGAACACATATACGTACACAATATTTTTTGAGTGATTGTGTATATAGTCATAGACTCACATTTTGATGTTCTCATGGTACTGCTTGGTATCAGAAGGCTGATTATACAGAGGCTAGAACCAGAAAAGAAAAATGCAGATCAAAATGTCACTTGCAACAATATGTAAACAGTTACATTTGAAGAATAAATATTGAACACAGCTCCAATTGCATTCTGACCTTGACCCAAATAATGTAAATACAGGATTTCAGTGTTAATAGAAATGGAAGAACCTCCTAGCTCTGACTGACAGAAGTCTAATAACCCAATTAATTAGATCCAGACGAATCAAGAACAGTGCAGTTTGTGTAACATTATGCATGAGGTCATTAGGTAAATCATTAAACATAACCAAGGTATAAAATTCCACTGAGTGAATGTTCATGTGCTTCAGGTTAATATAGGTGGTTATATAGACAGATACATTTTATAGGTGTGCAGTAAAAACGAATAGAAAGAAAAGAAAAAAAAAACACTCTCCACAAAAGTAGTATTTCAATTCGTATCAGATAAAAGAACAAGATGAATTCTAGTCTCAGTGGTAGGTTTAGGTATATGGAACCATTTAATATTTCACTGTATTCAATGTGTCATCTAGATCATAATGGAGGTTTGAGCACAGAAATTAAATATTTAACTTCACTACTTTTTACCGCTGCAT
>OMLM01009750.1:8711-46443 GCA_900302695.1 Helostoma temminkii | reverse complement strand
GATTTAACAAGAAATGGTCTGCAAGAAATTTTATAAATAATTTTAGTTTTCTTTAGATAAAAAAAACAACAAACCAGCTATAGAATGAAAAAAAACAACTAAATATTATATATATATATATATATCTGTAAGCACACTTTGACCAAATCTTCCTGCCAGAACTTTATGGAGTAGTTTAAGAAAAGAGAAGGGAGTCTAGCCAAAGTTAGCAACCAATCCCTGCAAATAAATCACCTGACTGGAGGAAAGAAGACAGATAGACTGCAAATTAGAGATTGGGTTCACTTGACTTAAAACACAGCAAAGTTCTTGGGTTTCACCAACAGGTGCATTTCACTCAGGTTTCCAAAGTGTTTCCTTTTATTTTGAAAGACACCTGCTCTTACTCTTGCAAACTTTTTTTTTTCCAGATCAAGTGATCCTGTTTCCAGCAGTAATCCAGAGCAACACTAAAAGCCACCCAACCCAAGAACAACCGGGAAACATTAACCGGCAACTCCGTTACCCACTAATGGATCGGACCCATTTCATCAGCAATCTGACATTTAATGAATATATATTTTATCTTCCCTGCCAGTTATCGGAATGTCCTCCCCGTTCCGAGAAATGGCCGCCCTGGGAGTCTTTCGAACGGACCTTTTTTCCTTCGACTGGCACCTGTACGCCAATCACACTCGCTGTACTCGGCCCACAATCCTCCCTTGTTTTTTTCCTCTTCCCTCTCTGTCTTCAATATGGTATGTGGATTAATAATTCATGGCCAGTTATTAGGGCCAGTTCAATAGGAGATCTGCTGATGGAGGGTCGGTGCTTGCCGAGCGTGCCCGGAGGGATGCTGCGTGTTGTTGTGTCAGCCCCCATCTGCCAGAATGCAATAAGGCAAACAATGGAGGCCTTGATTTCCACCAGCAGGCCCATAATCTTTAAATGGCTATTAGCTGAAGAGTGCAACCAGTCAATAACCGACAAAATCCTTTTAAAAGCTTCTCTCTCTCTCTCTCTCTCTCTCTCTCTCACTCCGTCTCTCTCTTTCTCCATTCCTCAATATCTCTCTTTCTCTCTGACTCTCAGTCTCGTCTTTCTTGTTTCTGGTCAATTTGGGACACAGTTGCTACGATAAAACTCTTATCATGAGAGTTTTAAGGCCAGCTGTGGCAGGAAGAGCCATTATCAGTGGCAGTGGCCAAAATGAGAACAACTGAGGTCAACGGCCACCTTCTAGTCATCCCAGCAATACTCCATCAAACCCTATGCAGATGGCCTATGACCTGACATGACTTGTATTTATTGCCGTAAGAGTATTTATCTATCCTAACATTTATTATGACAATTTTTTCATATTTTACTCAACACAAGAACAGAAATATGCAGAAGGGATGTGAAAAATACTCTAAACATTGTCCCAGTTGTCAATCCTCTAGCATCAAGTGATTGTGTCTTGAAATAAGGCAGTTGTCTCCCAGTGACATTGTATAGATGATATACTTCGCCTTTTGCCATCAATCACAAGAGATGCAGCTTGAAAGAGATTGAATTACTGTTTACAAGGATGAGATTAAATTGTTTTTAATATACAATGTTATGAAAGCAATAACCTTTTTGATGGCTGCAATCATATCCTAATAAAACTGATATTCATTAGTGTCAGGGAATATTCCCTGCTTCCAATCTCCGCAAACTAATACGCTACCTGAATCACAGTGGCTGGTACACAAACAAATCCTGTTGTCCTTCATGGCTGACAAGGTAAACAACACATGCTCTGGCTAAATGACAGATCACTTACAGTACAATCTTCAACAGTCAGGAAGATGAGCCGTATGTATTTTGATTTTAAACAACATGCAGGTAGGTAAGATAAGTCAGATATTGACGAGACTACTTTTCTGAAAGGGATCGATAGGTTTGTTGATAAAGTACTAGGCAAAAGTTAGACTTCCTGGTCTCCATAAAATCTAAAAGATAATTTAAAACCCTTCTCTGTAAGTGTTTACTTAGTAAGCTCCATTAAATGTCTTAAAGGCCTTGCAGTACCATGTCATCCCAGCAGAACGCTCTCAGAGTGCAAGTCTACTTGTTGTTCCTAGACTTTCCAAATGCAGAATGGGAAGCAGAGCCTTCAGCTGTTAAGCTCTCCTCTTTTAGAACGAGCACATAGCTTGGTTTTGAGAGGCAAACACCTTCTCTTCTTTTATGACTAGGCTAAGCCCTTCCTTTTTGATATAGTTTAGTTTTGGAGCTGGCTGAAGCAACTCTGAACTATCTCTTAGTTGAAGACATAAACTGCTGGGGGATCTCACTGGATGCACTGAGCTCCTCTCCTCTCCTCTCCTCTCTACCTTCCTGCAGGTCTTCCCAGCCTTGGAGCTGTGTGTTTTCAGAGTGCAGTTACTGGCCCTAACAGCTGCTCAGTGTCTTATCTAAGGCTTGCTGTTGCTCTCCTTTTCTGTCTCTGTATTTCACACACCCAAACCGGTTGAGGCAGATGTCCACTAATCCTGAGCCTGTGAAGTGTAGTCTCATGGAAAGGTCTTAACCTTATTATATAAAAGATTGCGCTTGAGATTTTTTTGTTGAGGTTTGGTGCTATATACTGTAAATAGATTGAAGTGAATTGAATCAACATAGTTGACCATGCAGATTATATTATACCGTATGAAGTTTATAAACAACCCTGTCTCCTGAAAATGACATGTCCGTACAACTAAACTGCAAGCATGATTAAGTTTCTGTAATCATTGTGCTGTCAAGCAACGCATTTTGTGAATGAATGAAATATCACATTTATTGAGCAAAAGCAAGTCGCTAGGAGATTATTGGAATGGATGGGGGGTGTATAATGTGCAGGACTGAAAAGCTGTCGATCTGAGTTCAAGACCTCAGGATTGTGGGATGGTTGGGCTTAGGCATGAAAAGTATTATGGTTAGTGTTAGAGACAAGAGATCTTTGTGTTTCAGTTAAAATGCAGTGACCTTATATGTTATTTTACTGTTTTGCTGTGGGTGCCTCAATCCAACCATAAAAAACTTAATTAATAAAATGTTTGTGATATTTGAAATGTTAAGTATTAACATATTCCATTAACAAATAACAAATTATCATTATATTGACAGAAAATGTAAAGCTGCAATTACGTTCCCCATAAAAATGTATTTGTGATTGTGGTTTAGTTGTTTTTAGGAGACTGGATTGGTATAAACCACTGACTTCCTGTAGGTTTGCATTAATGCCATTTTCAACTGATAGCATTTTTACATCCTTCCAAACCATTCTTTCTACATAAACAAATCTCAAGCCATATAATAAATATGTTCAAACACTCATAGTTTTAACTAAAATATGGCTAGGTACTTCTATGTAGATCCTAAAATAAATAAGAACAGTTTTGAACTTGAGGAGCATACAGATGGACAATGGATGCATTCCCAAGTCTCATTACATTATGTTCCTCACACTTATTCTTAAGAAATACACAGATCATTACAAAACCTTGGTGAGATGCTCTATGTGAATAATAATTCTTATATTAACTGTGTATTTATCAACCATATGTTGTCATATACTGCCCAATGCCACATAAAAACGAAGTGGTGAAGAAAAGAACACGCAGAAAATTCAAGCTGAGAATCTCATAAATCACCTGACAAAATGATGCATTATAAATGCTTCAGAGTCTTCCAAAATGTTCTGTAGTTGCATTATGTATAGCTATGTTTCCCATCATCACAAAGAGGACTGCACACATTTAATCTTTCCATGGCTGTCCGTCTGCCAAAAAACAAAAAAATCCACAAATAGCCACAGAAGGAGAAGGAGAGAGGAGAAAACATCACCTTAAAGAGACTGACTTGTAGGTTGCCACGTTGTCACGTATCAGCTCTGGTGTTTTGACAAGCTAGCATGACCTCTGTGTTGCGCTATCACATGATCACAACCGGTCAGGTCAAAGGTCAATGCTAATGGATGGTGTAGCACTGGAAGCAGCGTGTGTGGTTGTGTGTTTTTGTGGAGTTTTAAAAATGTAGTGTAGTGGCATGTTGTGTGGCAGTTAGTTTGATATACAGAGCAGTGTAATAGATTACACTGTAGTTTGTTTTCCTGTTTGACTCATACAATAAACAGTGAATTTATCAACTAATAAAGATGGGAAATGCAGAGTTTGTGTTGTCATGAAAATACTATTGAATACTTTAGTTTTTTACTATTCTAAAAATCAAAAGTGACATGTTTAGGCATATAAAAATGTGTATTTCACACGCGAAACAACGAAAGCATCTTTGTGACTTCATCATATGTACAGTATAGTTTTTACACCACATGTTCCAGTATTTAAATAATTCTATGAAAAGTATTTCAGATAGCAATATTACATGTGAAATGTTGAATTATTTTATTACTACACAATTAATTTCACTTAAGTAGCATGTGCCTATAGTTGCACTTTTCCTAATTCTAATCACTGAAATAAAATAATAATAAAATCTATTAAAGATTGACAGATTCATTCTAGGATGCAAAAATAGATACGTTTAAACAACATGCTGGCATTTGATGTGTTTTGTGTGCACTGTGTATAGCTAGACTATCAAAATAAAAGTTCTTACTCTTTAGTTTTGGTCCAAGGCCAATGCACACACAGGAAACACAAGATATTGAAGGTTATGTCTACATAGGAAATGCCTCCATATGTGCCCCAACCTCCTCCTGAATTTTGTCTCCTGTCACTCTTCTTTTGTCTCCTTGCCTTCTTCTCTCACTCTCTGTTTCCTTTGACCATTAGTCTCCCTTTCTTTCTGACGTAATCATTTCCATTTTGTGGCAAGCTCCCTGTCTCCACCTCTTCTTGTTCTCTGTCGCTCTTCCTTTCTCCCTCCATCTTGTTCCTCCTCCCCTCGTCCTCCTTTCCTCCTCAGCATCCTTCAGTATCCACCCGACAGAGAGTCATCCATCTTCATTGGGGAGACACATGTGCTGTTTTGACAGTAAGGGCTCTGACGGAGCAAGAGGAAGGAAAACAGCAACCCCATGACAGCAAAGACACATTATCGGTCGGAAAACACATCCGACCATCAATTACTGAAGCCCATGCAACTCATCTAACACTTTGCATATTAACTATTGTCACTGCTGTCTGGCTCAATGATCTGCAATCACTGGAGAGGTGTTAAATCAATCCACTGAGTTAATTTCCAATTAGTCAGTGCTGTGGATTTAACATGGTTTGATATGTTTGATAAGTGCAAGTCCAAAATGGTTTAAAGTTTCAATGCTTTGATACCTTTTTAAATTTTGCTTTTAGTAATTTTGTTGTCCCCTTAACCATCAAAACTATCATTGCTCATTCATGTTTTTCTTTTTTAACCATACAAATTGCTATTGCTGCTGCTGGAGGTGTCCCTATATCAAACAATAGCTTTTAAATCAATATTGTATTTGTATCAGTCAGAAGCAGGGATGAAAATCATCATTTATCCATTTGAAAATCTTAATTATTACTTGAATTATTACTTCACTGTCTGACCATTCATCATGTTAACTTCCATTTACAAATGACAGTTTGATTGATAAAAGGACAATCAATCTGACGTGGAAGACATCTGCAATAAAACCAATGTACAGCCGGATTCATCTGTAATTGCTGTCAGAAGCCATCTTAGTCAGTGTTGCGTCATTTAGAGTAGTATTACTTTGACCTAAAAATGACAGTTTACAATTAAAGACAGTGTCTTCAGAGTGACAGGATGTGACAGGCACATCCATGGCAGTTGCCATAAGGACATTAATGACATATCTGTCAGTCAAACTGTCACTACTCTCTCCTCTATTTGTTATCGTGCAATAAAGTCTGTGATGCCTTCCAGATTTGGGCACCAGAGAGATACGGTGGCTGGGTTACATTTCATAATTTATACATCACAGTGGATTGGTTGTACTTTGCCTTTACAATATTTAGATTTTGACATGAAACAATTTGTTGACCCTCAGTACGTTATAGGATTAGACAATGGATTTGCATGTTTAAGTCAATTTTACAGCAGCACTCAACAGTTAGTAAACACTACTATATCTTTTAAAAAGTTTAATGCGTTTTTTTGCAGTTGTTTCAATAATTGACTCACTTCCATTGACTTCTGTTTGGTACAGAAACCTTTAGACAGACATTTAAATCTGGCATGAGTTGTGCAATTCATCACTGTGAACATCAAGACAGATATAATTTTCGTCAAAGTTACATTATCAGTATCAGGTAATGCAGTGCAGATGTTTCAAATCAAATCCATCAGTAATAATGTGGCAAAATTAATGTAGGCATCATGCTCGATATGATAGACAATACAACTCAAGCACGTTTAAAGAGTATAGTGATAGATTTTATTGATACTGTATGTAGGCATTTTCCTACTGCTCTAAACGGGTAAAAAGTATACAAAGTTATACAGCAAAGAACTTTTTTATGCAGTTTGCAAAAAATCAGAGTGGAAATGGTAGATAGACCTTGCCATATTATACATATATATGAATAAAATGGTAACTTTATGTGACAATGCAACAGTTGATATGTAAAAATCCAAATGTGTATATAAATAGCCTTGCTCAGTGAAGGTCACTGGTCCTCCAAAATATAAACATACATACATATATACAAAATTATGTATTTCAAGTAGAAATGATTCTATAAATGTTGACACTCTTTCTAGCTCATCTGAACACTTTCAATCTTATCTGGTTGTAAATGCTGATACGCATACGTGTGTTCTGATAAGAAATCTACTCGATCTCCATACATCCTTGTATCATTAATAGTACTAAACATTTGTCCTTGCTATGTTCACATCACGTGGATCACAGTAATCAGTCTTTTATTTACCATGAAATTGATCCTAAGTGATTTTATTTGTGCCTAATGTTGTTTTTAGAGTTGTCACATAAATCAAGTTGAATCAAGAGGATGAGGAGATGATTCTCCCTTTCTCCCCCGTGCATTAGCTCACTTCCTGTCTGTAGGCGCTCATACCGGGACGACGCTCGCTCAGCGCTTCCTCTTGACGACCCTCTGAGGTACATTTGATGTCAGTGTGAACAGCTTGTTTTCCATTGCTCCCTCACATTCCCTCTATTGCTCTCTCCTCCTATCATGCTTCTTATTTCTTCTTTAGTCTGAAGTGCTGTCGCTTTATTGCATGCAGGTTTGAGAGGCCGTGGAACCAGATTGATGGCCCCTAGGGATTGTGTCTGTGACATACAGGCCTGAAAAGAAGCACAGAAAGTGCTCTTCTCTGCCCCCATCCATCATCACTGAGCTCTAATCACCCAGTGATGGAGAATGTACAGAATGGAAGAAGAGAGAGTTCTGGATGATAGACATGTGTTTGTAGCACAACAAAAGCAATTCAGCCATGTACTGTGAGCCACTTTCTTCTCAAGCTTTATTTATCCAGAGGAGGTTTGTAGAGAAAAGATAATCTGTCACAGCATCACAGATGATATGGTTAAGCCCCCATCTCAAAGGAATAATTTCATCTCAAGATGCGAAGCGATTTGTAGCAATTGTAGCTATCATCAGTGGTTTCCTCTTGTCTTGTCTGTCCTCTGGTGCAGTATTGGAGCAATAAATATTTAGCAGAGCAATCACATACTGTAAACGGTGTAGGAGAGTGATTTTGCAGTTGGAACATGTGATGATGCTGTGTAGAGTAATGCTTTCAATTCAAAACTCATAGGTCAGAGTTGAACAAAGGTGATCTAACCAATAGATCTAACCAAAGCAAGAAACACACTCCTAAGCTTTTGGTAAATATGTGATTTAACAGAATTTAATGGGAGATTAATGATTTAATAATGCAGAAGCACCGTGTAGGGCAGATTTTCTTGGGAAATGTAATCAGTGACGTGAACATGACAATATGACATGATGAGTCACTAATTACTTAGTAATACACAGCAGGTAGTAGGTTATGTGTTAAATATTGTACCATTTCTAAGCACCTAGCTCCCTAAAGGCAAACTGTCAGAGTTTAGCTCAGTCTTAGTGTGAGTTCATTGTAGGCCGTGCTTTAATGCATTGTATGCTGAATGATGATAGCACCTAATGAATCATACGCTTCAATGCAATGCCAATATACAAGAATAAAATATCTTAAACAGAAAACAACAATCAATTGTGACCATGCTCCTATCCAATTAAGCACCAAATCCCAAATGTAGAACTATCAGTAACTAGCTAATCTGCTAAGACCAGTCATAGACAAACACTTTTGCTCCACCGTTATCACGATAGCATTGCAAGTCTGCTCCACAACAGACAATAATGGCAGATGAAACCTTTCTCATTCATTTTTTCTACAAACTGATTCTCATTATGTTACCCCTTTTTTCTCACACAGTAAGTATATCAGCCTTGCGGGAAGCATTGTAATGCATTACCTTCTGTGCAGATGTAATATTATTAAGTACATGGTCATCTCATTATGTGATATTGTCAAACATAAGCATAATCTCATCTGATTATCAGTGGTTGAAGTAGAAACAGCAGTTGATCTGCACCAAAGTCCTCTTCTAGATGTGAGCCTCAACCCCTTATCAGACATGCACTGCAAACATGTCCAAGCACAGAATAGAAGCCACAACTCCAACTGAAAAAGTACTACATTGCTATAGTTGCTTGTTTCATAATGGGTTCTAATATAGTAGCAATTACGTCATTGTCAAATGTGCCATATATTTACAGACTTGGCTTGCAAGAAAGATCGAAAGAACAACAAGCACACGCAGACACACGCTCACACTCTCTTACTTTTAAAACAACAGTATCTCATCAGCAATTAGACAGAGAACTTTTCCTGCAGAACATCAATCAAACCCAGGTCTCTTCCCACGTCTCGCCTTTATTTTGTCACCAAAATGATTAATAGTCACTTAGCGTATTATTGCACGGCATGTTGCCACGGCTCCCGCAATTACACAATACTTAGCTTCTCAGCTGTCAGTGATGCATGCAATGAAGAGGATATAGTGGAGGTTCACATGGCAGAGGAGCAGAAACTGAGGTTAATACTAGCATGAGGACATGTCACTTTAACCAAAATCTGTTCTGCTGACAGAATGTCTATTTGAGATACTCGCAGCGCTTGTGTCATTAACAGCAGATATTACCACGAAAATGCATGTCTTAGATTTTCAGATGATGACAGTGATAAGCTACATATAACAACAGTAAAACATATTTTTTATTGATGAATTTGTGTTGAAAAGCAGCATAGCTGTTAGCTTTTAGATGAAAAACGATACAGGCTCCACAAGCGTTCTGAAAAACAACTGATAGTCTGTCCTTGCATTTCAATATTTAATTATGTTGACTACAGTAGCAGATTTATGTTGTAGAATATATTGACCTACTTAATCTGGTAGCAGATTAGCAGTCAGACAAAACAAACAAACAAAAAAACCCTGCACATTATTCAGTGTGGCCATTATCACTGCAGTAATGCATAAGTTGCTTTTCCAGGTACCTTATGTCAATGTCAGATGAACTATTATGATCTAACACTAAATGCTTCTTCTTTCATTTGGCATTTGTTTTCACTTTTTCAAGTAGTAAACATATGATTGAGTCACGTCTAGGAGGCAAAAGGTTTATTTACGAGGATGGACTGAGCTCCCAGCATCAGCTTTTAATGTAATGACCCCACATGCCTAATATACTAGAATTATTAAAAGGGCTTTCATTCAGTTCTAAAAGAATATTTAATTTTATACAGTAAAATTTATGATCTCTGTGGTAGCATGAATTCAGATTAATCTAACAGTTTAATAGTTTGGTGCATAGACTAGAAGTAATTATTTAAAGATTTTGTTTTTCACATATATCACCTAATGATTGAATAGTACATTTAATAAGATGTCTTGAAGTGAAAGTCCTACAAACTGAATTAGTGACACCGGTGGTCTCTGGTTGTCACAATAAGTGTAAAACAGCAGCAAACACCTGCTTTGTGATGAATACAATGGATAAATAGTTTACAGTCCACATTTACGGTGAAGCCAAACAAGCTCATAGTGCATTAATAAAGAAGCCTGTCAAAATACTTTCCACACAACAGCAGAGTAGAGTGAAAAGTGCTTGTCACCTTGCTGAGCAGTTGGAGGTGACCTGCAACTCTTCATCTAACAGCTTACTGTGGCTGCACTATGATGCTGAGTTACACACTGCAGTACTTAAAACTGATTGGATGTCAAAAAATCCTCACAACCCACCACTGTACTGTCATATTATATTGTATGTTGTATTTCTTGTGACTTTTTTGCAATAAATTGTTGTATTTTAGGAAGCAATAGTAGAAAGAAACTTATATAAATGTACTGGACAGTGATATCACTAAAATAAAAGTACAAAACAGTACCCCTGGTTTACTTGAATGTATCTTTGAAACTTTTCCTTCAAAGTAGACAATTTAAGTTTGAAAACTACACACAGTGCTAATAGACAGGTAACAGAATGTTGTAATGGGACAATGCAGATCTTGAGCATTATAATTTTGAATTACCTAAATATAATTGTGGTACTTGTATTCTAATTGTATGTATTCTTACTTAATATCAGTAAAATACTGCCTCATTATTTAAAATGGGTTTCCCCTGGTTTTTGTGTCTTTATAATGAATTGTGTTTATTATTTATCTGTCTATAGCCCTTTAAAAAGAAAAAAACTCATTTCAATTTCAACTTGGGCCAACAGATTGCTAGCTGTACTACTTGAAAAATTCTTATGAAATTCTCACATGATTACACTGGCCTCCACATCTGAGAGAGCAACACGGAAATCCCCCTCTTTAAGATTTCATGTTGCTCTTTCTTTCCGCCCTCTCTGCTGGCGTCGCCCATTAAAGTGCTCATGCTGTTCACTTTATCATTCTTATGACCCCCATCTTCGGCATTGGTACCGAGGCTTTCCTCCCCCTCTGTCTCTAATTCATCATCCTTTATAGAGACTAATAGGCTGGAGGTGACACCAGGGAGAGCCGCCGATGACTCCTGGCTGCTCAAATCCACTCAGAGTGAAGGGTTTTCATTTGCCTCCAAGACACGGTGGTATTCATTTGTTGCAATGGCACCCAATTTTGTCCTGGCTTGGAGCACAAAACTCGGTTTAAGACCCCTCAAAGTGTGATGCACAGCTCAAGTTTGGGAGTGCTGTATAATGATGTTTCCCTCCTGTCACCTCGTACTGCTAATATTACTTGTTCCGCATTAAATGGCATGGATTTTATTTTGTAACTCCAGGATATAGTTAAATTTGTGCAAAAATGAATTCATAAATTGCTTTAATCCAAACATTAAGAGGCAGATTTTAGCATTGAAGCAGTAAGTCTGACATTGATAAGAGCACACGCACTGGAAAATAGCCATTTTGACATGATGTGTTAATTTAAAGTTGCAAATTGATTATCATATTTAACATGAAATGTTTTTAAATAAACCTTTTAGAATTGGGGTTACTGCATACACTGTTAACTGAATCATGTGAGTGGACACTAACTTATAATCTGTTGTAGGTGATGCAAGCAAAGGAGGAAATGTGTTGGTTTAAAATGTTTCACTTGAGCGAAAAATTCACACATAATTAACTGCAGTTCCTGGTATTTTTTACATAAGTAAGGGCCAAAGTTGTCACACAAACACACTCACTGGGAATACCCCACACAGTTGATGCATTTACTAATATAGTATAGACTAAAGACAAACATAGAAAGACAAAGCAATTCAGCCACCAATTTACGCAAATGTGAAAAAGCAAATATTTGTTTTGCATCCATGGCAGTTAAAATATCTCTGTATCCGTGACCTCTATATAAGGATATCCTCCTGTACTGATAAAACAGTTAAGGATACAAACACACATTAGAAACCATACTGACAGATAACTCCATATAACATATCAGTAAGCCCCAATAATGTTAACTTTAAGAGTACTATTAGTCATATATAGCTTAAAGGTGATGCTTCAAGCTATAAGTACAGTAGTGCCTTTAAAGTGGAAACCAAGACAAACAGCATGTGTATTCAGACTGCTAATTATGTCGCATAAACAAATACAAGCAGCTGCTCACTATTCATCTGTTTGTTGATGTTATACCTCTAGTTGGTTGGCATATTGTGATAAACTGATTTTAAACGTCCTTCAGCAGGTGTGAAATGCCAAAGGCTACAGGTGAGATGTATGGATTGGTTAATGAGTGTGTAGGTTTTAAGATAAGATAAGATAAGATAAGAAAACCTTTATTAGTCCCACAATGGGGAAATTGCATTTTTATAACAGCTTAAGTACACTACAATGTCAGAAAGATAGTCTGACCAAAGGGCCTTCGTTAAAGACGAAAGACTAAACTGGCACAGTATGAGATAAATAAACTAAGAAACCTGATAGTACAAATAGTACAGTAATAAATAAAATATATACATGTAAGTACAGTATATGGTTAAAGCAGTGTGAGTATGTACAGTATATGGATATTACTGGATAGCAGTGCTGAAAATGTACATTGTAAGGGGGAGGAAAGATCTACGTAATCTCTCCTTTGCACAGCGAAGGTGGATCAGTCTGTCACTGAAGCTGCTCTGCAGAACAGACAGGGCGTCCTGCAGTGGGTGAGACTCATGGTCCAGCATGGATGTCAGTTTTGCCAGGACCCATCTCACACCAACCTCTCGCACTGAGTCCAGGGGACAGCCCAGGACAGAGCTAGACTTCTTGATTACTTTTCCCCAAGTTGATTACCTACCCTGCCCTTCTCTCTGGAATTAGTAGGAGCATGTATTCCTCATGTGTTTTCTTTGTATGTCTGGAGGATTACAAATGTTATCAACTCTTTAAAACTATGTAAGAGACAGGATCCTTTCATCCAATGGACTGTTTGATATGTGATGCAACTGCAGAACTGCAGTTATGTAACTACTGATGCAATTTATCAGCAATATTTTCAGCTGTGTTCAAGTGTCACAACAGACATCATACTGTGACGCAGAGAAGTCAACTGCTAGTGAATAACATCCTTTTGCACACCACTCAGTTTGATATAGGTTATGGACACATAAATCTTTAGCATGGCATGAAGCTTCACTGAAAATACAGCTAAGAGAAAAAAATACCACATGATTAGTATTTCTATTTTTATACGTGAATTATCACTGAGCTGCCGACACCACATGAAATACTGCAGGCTACTTTACACAAGTAAAAATATACTTATGGAGTATTGCATTTCCAAAAGTGTTATTTGTTTAATCCACAGGTAGACAATTAGCTGGGTGAGCTGAGTTATAGATCTCATCATCTAAATAAATGAGAAATTATTAGGTGAATTAACAAGGCAATGATAACATCATTTACCCATCCCAATTTTACACAACGTGGGAAGAAGATGCTAAATTACTCCACTCAGAAACCACTCATCTGTTAATAGTATTTGCAGTAAAGGGTAATAATGTTTGATTAACCAAGATCTGCTTCCTTTGGGGAGAAAAATATTAGGTTGAGAAATGTGTTTATTTTTAAACTGAATAAAGAGGGACATTTATCCAGGCTGGAATGCCTGAGAAAAATACCATCTAGCTTTTCTTCACATCCCGAGGCATTGCTTATACAGTAGAAGCATTAATGCAGTGAAAATATATACTGCCTGAACTATAATTTGATGCTTTAAATGCTAACGATTTGAATTATAAATGTCCCATAAAGCCGAGTTAAAAATAACCTGTGTAACTGGATCTACTGTGTTTCAAATGATGTTGAACATTCAACTGCAGACTTTGGAGCCTGGCATTAATATCTATGTGCTTCTGCAGTATTTCTTCTCTCTGCGTGAGCATTCAATAAGGCTGAAGTCTGCACTGATACTGAGGTCTGCCAGACGAAAGTAATGTCATTGTTCTTTAACAAAAACAGGTCTATGACACATCTTGTCTTTATTTCTGAAGGGAACTTTTTTAACTTAAGTAAAATTGACAATCCGCTCAGTAATTTAGTTTTCCATAAAAGACGTATTCTCCAGATGTCTCTGATGATGCTTGTTTCATCACTCCAACTTTACCAGTTTTCTCCAATTCATTACCAGTTAAGAGGAGGTTGTGCTGCGGGTTGTAACAACTATCTATCTGGTGCCATTTTTCACTACAGGAATGTCTCAGTTTTAGCGAAATCTCAGAGATCACACTGACCGACTCAGTAACTGAGAAATGAAAACATGTAGACAAATTGTAGCCCCTGTGAAAGGGGTCAGATCTCCAATCTCATGCAGATGATCTTTAAGCAAAACGTCCCATCTGCTCTGCCATGCTGCCCTTCAGTCCCAAGAGAGTGCTTAAACAGATTGTCCAGAAATTAGGAGTGCAGCCAAAACTTGCTCAGTAGAAAGAAGAAAGTTATCTGATTGTCAGTGAGCAGTTTCTAAAGTGACACCACTACAAGAAATAGCCCTTATGCATGATTGAAGGTATTCACACAAAGAGGTTATGCATTCATGCAGATGCAGATGCATGCAGATCGCCCAGCCCATGTTGACTTTGCAGCATGTCACGAGGGGCAATACGTGTTGAAGCTGACCAAATATTGTCAGTAGATGCCACAACAAAGGCTCCCTTAATACAACAGAGGAAATTTTTCATGTGGTACAAAATACACATACTTATAACACAACTTTAGATTAAGTATCAAGTTTCTGTATAAAGCGCCTATGACACTTTTTGACCAATGCCACAGGTCAGTTATAGTGCAGCAAGGAGTGCATGTAACAAAGTGAAAGTACTGGTATGTTTTTTTGATTTTCACATATCAGATCAGAGTTAACCTTTTCCTTTGAACTACAGTCTTCCCCAGTGACTATAACACCATGCTTTAGATGCCTAACCTCGTTAATCATACTGTATTTGCCATATTCATGACAACTTAAAAATTAACAAGAAAAGTGTGTCACTCATGTCTCAGTTGGTTTGCTTCAGTTTATTAATGGCCTTCTTCTTTCGTCAAAAGTTCAATCAAAGTAAAAAAAAAAAATTCATTGTCACTGACTGTAATTTGTAATGCTTTTACATTAACTCAAAAAGTTTTGAATTATGAATAAAGCTGGATCATCGGAATGAGAGTTTGATTTATCTGTTATGGTTTTCTGTTCTTAACAACATGAAAATGACTTCAAGTTACCTCATTATAGGGCCCCTTATACGTCTACCCAACTCCCCGTGACACCATATTTACTGAAACTGACACCTCATCCTAAACTCTGCCACCACCATTCCAGAGTTTGGATAATTGATTGTTAACTTTGATGCCTCAACTCTGGCTCCAAGCCAAAAATGATAACTATTCATATGGGACGATGGAGCTAAGTGCTAAATCAATGGGGCAAGACTCTGTGATGTGGATATACCGTTACAAAGAAGGCCAGTGGCACAAGCCAGAGAAAATGTTTCCCCAGGGAAGAGTTTTGGAGACAGACCACCACTGCCAGCCTAAACTCCAGTCCAGGGATTCATTATTCACATGATCAATTACATCACCTTAGCAAACTGCTTATTTTTGGTTTGCCTAACAGTGTCTTCTCACATGGTTTAATTGATGTGACAGTGATTGTGTGACAGA
Organism: Helostoma temminkii; assembly: GCA_900302695.1. Classification (NCBI taxonomy): domain Eukaryota; kingdom Metazoa; phylum Chordata; class Actinopteri; order Anabantiformes; family Helostomatidae; genus Helostoma; species Helostoma temminkii. The sequence goes on along the minus strand of OMLM01009750.1, from coordinate 30,808 downwards.
CATCTTGGATTTTGTCATGTCTGTCCTCACTGTGGACAAGATTTCTGGTTTTAAGGAGTTCTGGTCCAAGTTGCACAGTTACAGTAAGCTAGGTATGCATGTGGCTATGTTCATGTGTGAATGAAAGAGTGAAAGTCAGACAAGGAGACTGAGAGAGAATATAAAACGGAAACCATACTGTCCCACGACTGCAAAGTGTCTTATTAACGTCAGTCACGTTGGCCAGTCACATATTTCCTGTCAAGTTGACGCATAACACCAGGGAAAGGTCATTTTTCAACTTTGGTTTTAAATTAATTCGTGCTTGCCTTGTGACTGGACCTGAGCTTGATTGTGATATGGGCCAACATTGGCGGCTTGGTGATCGTTAAGGCCTTGTGGTGTTGTTTTCGGCCGCGGCAAATTAGCTTGCCCGTCCCAAATGGACATTACGCATGCACACAATACCAAACCGTGCTGTTGGGGAGGAGTCTGGGCGATGTTGCTGCCACATTAAGTTGTTTCCATCATTAGCCTCGTTTTGCTTATTTCCCATGTGAGTCGTGTTTTTGTTTTGAGGGATGTGTCTATCAAGGTTGAATGTGAGGCTCAACTGTACTGTTACTGGTTATGTGTCAACGATTATGTGTCTCGCTATATGTCTTTTTTTTGTTTTCTTTTGTCTCTTTAAATTAAAAATCAAATCCCCTGAAACGCATCGATGAAAATGAATATTTAGATTTCAGACAACATAAGCATTTGCCAAATGAGCAATTCTCAAATAACACCACAGTATCTGTAATCACCTCGCTGCCAGGGTCTCTGTGTCTCACTGTGATAATGGTGGCTGATATGGTGGGTTCAAATTAGGCATTAGATCTGTTCTTCCCTTTGTCTTCATTGTAATTGTAGTTGAAACTAAATGTCAGGGCAGAACACAATGCTAAGGCTTTCAAACGTAATCACTTGTTAAGAAAATATTCTTAGTTATGAAGACAATTTAAGAAAATAATGTGTTTTGTCAGTGTTTCTTGATACAGTGGGTAGAATCTGCCTACAAATTAATCAACAACAAATTAAAACAGACTTCCAAGACTCTAAGGCCGTATGCGATGCTGCATAGGCTGATCTCTGATGCAACTTCAGCTCTTTTCTCTCTGAAGAATTAGAGTTAAACTGTTTCCCCAGGAGTCCCCCTATTGCCCCATCCCAAGAGCATAAGGGAGCTCTAAAAATGGGGAAGCTCGCAGGCAGACTGAGCAGTTGTGTGTTGAAACCTGATAGAGCTTCCCTCACCCAAAACTTAAAATACCAGCAGAGATCAATAACTGCAACATGTTATCTGCTGTGCATGAGGCATATGAAGGTCCCAGTGTTTCAGCAAGATAGATACCCCACTCATCTGCAACTGATCTGCAGTAGGACTCTAACTTCTATTCCTACCACGTTTGGGTATGTGTATGTTGTACATATGAGAAACATGATGGTGGCCTCTGACAAACAACAGCAAGAAAAAGAAAATGAATCAGTGTGTGTAACCTCTTAACAGGAACGTTGTTAAGGATCTCCAAACATCCATTTTCTGAACCATGTAGGGGTCACGGGCATACTGGAACCCAGCTGTCCTCTTGTGAGAGGCAGGGTGCACGCTGGACAGGTTGCCAGCTCATCGCAGGGCCACATATGGACAAAGACTGCAACCTGCAAACTCCGCACAGAAGGACCCCAACCCCAGAATCAAACATAGGACCTTTTTGCTGTGAGGCCATAGTGCTAACCACTCTCCAAACTAAATAAACAAATAAAGTAAAAACAACAATGAAAGCTAGAAGTAAGCACTTTACATTTTTGGCACGTAAGTATTTGGTGGAATTACAGTGCAGACAGTTCATAAGCACCCCATTTTTGGATGTTATGCTGACATACGTGAGTCTGCACAGACTGTTGGAACTGGGTAGGTGACAGAATTGAATTCATGCATACTTTGGCAAATGTAGATGCAAAAAGCATGAATCAGCCTTAAGTCTGCTCCCTAACTGCCTACTCAGCATCTGACATTTTAGGAGTAGCACAATGCAAAATTTTGTGGAGCACTTAGTACATGTATTTCTATAAATAAATACTTAATTACTATGATTTCATCAACCAATCAACCAACCAAAATGGCTAAATGCCCCAAGCAATGCAGCACTTATTTTCTCTTGAGAAGGCACTACATAATATGTGGTTACTTTGTAAAACAACTACAAACTTCAAAGATATTAATGCTTGTTCAAACTTTGTTCAAACATTATGAGGGCACACAAACAAAGATTTAGCTTGAAATGAATCTTAACCCTCAGTTCTCAATAACAGAAGTAATAAACAGAATTGTATATTAAAGTTTGTGTAAAAATTGCTACCCCACAGATCCCCTAAAGGAAGAAAATATGCAAATATTTGTACATTTAATGAGCATTGTGTCATCTTTGCCATTTCTATACAATATTGAAGACATGATGAATTATTTTCCAGTTTTAAATAAAAACATTTCCCTGTATAATTAAAAGCTGGTCTGCAGCCTCTGGGCACGAACTGTGAGAAAAGATGAAAAACAGATCCTGCATAATCAACAACGCCTTCTGCGAGTCAGTGAAAGTGCACCTTACTCAGACGCCTGTGTGGAATGCATTCTGGGTAACATGCTGTCTAGCGCTCATGTCCGTCATCTTAAATACCAGGAAAGACAGAACACTTGAGGACCTCTCTGGCAGATTAATGGCCTGTTAATGTCTTCCCCATTCACCCTCTGTGTTTCTGCTGCTTTTGTTTGGGCGATGCTGAACGCAGGTTATGATTCTTTAGGCTGAGACGTGATAAATCATTGACATGTCATGTCAAGTCGACTCATGTACAGGCCTCAGTTTTCCGAATGGTCCGGAGAGCAAGATTGGTGGTAGAGGTCAGGCAAGCCCTCTGGGCGATGGGGTCAAGTTTAGGGAGAGTTTTTAGCAGATGGTGTTTAGAGTTCAGTCTGTCACTCGGGAAGAACAGTGAAAGAGGAGAAAAGACACTTTATGGCATTAATTGACTTGTGTGTGTATTAATATTGACCTGGTCTCCCCCTCCAAAATGCTCTCCTCTTTATCTCCAAAATGAGACACTTAAGGTCAAAACGTCAGCAAAACAGTTCCACTTATTCGCTGCTCACTTAAATATTCATGATATTCTGAGTGGCCCTGACCAGGTCCCATTCAATTGGAAATTAATTCTTTTACCTTCCTTTGCACAACTGAGAAGTAGGCGACTCATTAATTTTGTAAGTTGGGGGCAATTACCAATTTTTTTATTTACTGAAACAGTGATGGTTGAAAAGTTTCATATTAAAATGTTTGCATAAGGTTGCGCACATGAAAACTCCACTTAAACATGAATATTTTTAACTTACTACATTTTTTTAGTTGCAGGCATCCATTCCTAATTGGAAAATCATAAGCATCCTCCGAATTGACAACCCGAAAGGTAAAAAACTGTGTTGGAAAAGATCTGGTTATTTTATTATATAATATGGGTAGAAGTTACATGTCACTTGTTGCTCTAACAGTGGATCAAAGGCCAAATTATTGAGTGATTTTTAAATGACATCTTGTCAAGTTTGTCAAGACAAAAAGTCAAACTTTTCCCTGCATTTGGCTACTAGGGCACTACATTTTGTTGCAACTACTAAGTATTTACATTTGCAACCGATCTGTCTTCCTTACTGTTACTGTTTTCTGGTGTTAGCTTATGGGAATTGGGAATTAATGGATAAAAACATAAATATATATATAAATCTTTAAAAATGGAGAATACATAAAACTAGTAAGATGCTATGCTATCTAGTCCAGTGTTACTGTGTCAATTAATATATAATATTTATTTTCTATTATTATTATTATTATTTTCTCTTTTTTCTGTCTCAGTCAAATACCTGTTTTGTTAGCCAGGGATCCATCATTGTATCTTGATGTTAATCAAATAAACAGCATGTATTTTACATTACTTTACCAGCTTACATTCATAACAGCATGGTTGTAATTATTCTAGAGTTGATTAAGCCACTTGGGTAATTAACAATTTTGACTATGACTATATTTGCAGGTAAACTGAATGGAGGGGGAAAAACAGAGACATGTTAGGCCTATAGAAACCTGTAGCCACTCCATATATATATTTTTAAAAGACGACCAATTGTTCCGATCAGTAAACTTGATGACCCATTTAAACAAAATCCCTTCCTAATGTAACATTTAAAGTTAAAGTTTAAGTCTGCACTGAGGAGGTTTAAGAAGTGCAGCTGAGGGAAGATGTAGCCTGTAAGTGAGAGATCAGATTCCTACAGCGAGATGGCTCAGTGAACTGAGCCATGACTTAAGGCATCCCTCTTAGTGTACTTTTTTCTTGCTTTGGGAAAACATGTCTGTTGAAACAGTCAACAGAGTGCACCAACGCTTGGTGGCCTTACCCCGCGTTTACTCAGGTTACCCCATATGGATGCTACGCCACATGGTCCCATCGGCCCTCCAGCAGCAACCACAGCTTCTTGCCCTTGAGAGGGACAGAGGATATGTTGAGAGGATGTGTGTGTTTGGGTTTTTGTGTGTTGTAGGTTTGTAGGTTTGTGTACCTCCTCTCACACTACATTCACACAGTAGGCTGCCTTACCGTCTGAGTAACTTCATTTGTTCAAAGATTTAACCAGTGAAGTATAAGTGTACTGAAAAGTTATTGTGCTCTTTTGTGCACTGCAGAGATTGAAAGACATTTGGCTTCTGAGCAACTAAATTCTCCATTCACTTTGTCAGTCTGCCACATTGTGTGGACAGGTGATGGTAGACTAGGTTTATCGGAGCTTTTGTTGCAGCTTAAGCCAAGCACATGCTCATTGAGTGTATGGACTACAACGGCTAAGTTGCAGACTAAATAAACTAAAATAACTAAATAACTAAAATGAGTAGATTGAAGCAACACAAGGTCCACTTTCCTCTGTTTTATTTCACTTTGAAGGAGTTTTCATTTGTGCTACAGTGAAAAGCAACATCCATTCTTGACTTTGCAAACAGAATTTTGACAAAATGGAGATGTGTTTTTCGATCCCAAAGCCTTTCAAACATCAGTAATGATGCACTTTAAAATCAGTAACACACTTTTGTAAATATGCAGTTACATGATTATTCAGGGACAGTAGAGACAGAGCTGAAGGATGCTGGATGATGGGGGTTGGTGCTGGGGGGGTGTGATGAGCAGTAGTGCTCATCCATCAAGACCACTTACACGCCATAGGATCTGCTCTATAGCTGAGGGGGTAAATTAAGTTATAGACCCACATCTGCTGATACCCGCTGCTTCATTAGAGGGTCTGCCTGCTTAGGCAGCAACTGTGCGCCATTGAACACACTGCAAGAAATGAGGAGCATGCACTAAACATGCTGTATGCTTTGGGGAAAAATATTAATAAAAATAAAAGAGATACATACAAATATTTGTTTAGTAGCAGAGTGCTTGAGTTCAAGAAAGATAAGAGTGGGATAGAAAGACAGATGAGCAGAAATTCAAAGTTCAATTTTAACAGGAGGCCGCTATCAGCATGAGTCCACCAGCGCAGCCCAACGCGAATTAAACTGATTGGATGCAATTGGTTTGGTGCTCATTTTGCTGACATTGACAAAAAAGTTAGTTGGCTGTTGTTTCAATTAGTGGAGATGGGACGCTGAGTGATGGGAGCGGGAGTCAGCTAAGGGAGTAGACGGCTGCTTTTACTTACCTTGTTATCAGTATGATTGTTTTGAAGATAGTGAATACATCATACAGGTTTGAGTGGAGTAAACTTACGGTTGCTGCTGGGCAAACAAAGAAGAAAGTACTAGTTGTTTTCCCGGAGAAAGTAGTTTATTATTTAAATAATACATTTATACAAAAAAGGGATGTCATATCTTTATATGCATTTGTAGTTTTTAATCATATTTCTGTTGTGAAGCACTCATTTCATGTACAGCTCATGTATGCACTCTACGAAATGTTATATTTCATGACCGCAGACTATAGTTTGTTTAAATCAGATTCAGTTTGTTTCCTCTGGGGGTCACACACGTAGTGGTCCACAACACACAATCTTCCTCCTGTGTTTATGTTTTTTGGTCCACACACAACTGTATGAAGCCAAACTTTAAAGTCAATAAAATAGTAAAATGAGAATGATGAAAAACATGTGTTTCTTTTGTCTCTAAGTGTAACAAAGTATGCATGTGTAAATAAGAGTTGAACAGGCTGAGACATAAATTAAATTTAGTATTTTTGGCATACAGCCTAAGCAACAGTGTTCACATGCATCTTTACTACATTCAAGTATACTATCAGTATACTTCTTTTAAACTAAAAATTAGCAAGTATACTTTCAGTATACTTTTTATGTACTCATCAGAGGTAAACTAAAAAGTAGGCCAATTTAGTCCCAATACTTAAGTATACTTAGTAAAATAAACTTTAAATATACTAGTTTTTTGTAAGGGAGGCCCTGCTGTTATGGCTGTAGGATGAATAAGCCACCTGTTTCTGCACATGCTACGTGCTGCTCATGCTGAACGAGTGATGCTGGTGTAAGTGAATCATATTTCCCGTAAATTTCTCAGTGCCTTACTCTGAATTTAACCAGTTGCCTCTCCTTTTTACTGAAACTTGGGATTGAACTTTTAACCTCATGTGTCTGTTAGACTGCTTTCACCTGATTGGATGAGACTCAACTGTAGGGACCCACACAGTCCTGCCAACATAACCAGACTGTGCCTGTTTAAAATGTAATCAAAATAAAGTTTATTATTTTAACATGTGTCTTCTGGGTCAACCAGCTGGGGACTACTGCTTTAGCACGTATTTTTCCTAAACAGATATTTTGGAAAGGATAAATGCTATATCTTTCACATGAGATATTTTTGGACGGCCACACTGTTTTCATCTAAAGGTAGATTAAAACATTAAAACAATTAGTTAATTAGTCCATTGATGCAGTATGTCTTTCACATTATTGTACTGTGTTTAATTAAAATGATAAACATTTCTTGCAGTTTGTAGTTTGCATTGATGAAATTAATATGTGCGGATCCCTGCTTTGTTGATATGTGAGGTCTTGACAAAAATGTGAAGAATATGCTGCAGTTTACCCATGGATGACTTCTGCATGTCAGAATGATTAAAAAAGGGGTATATCTGAGTGAATAGTGAAAAAGTACGTTGAAGTAAAAGTGCTTTATTGCTAGTTTCTTTTGATAAATATCATTCACTGTGAATTTAAATCAGTTCTGATGGAGTTTATTTCCCTTGAATATGAGGCACTTGGAATAGTCACTTGTTTGTCACTTTAATCCATTTTCTATTGCCATTTGTGCTGAGGACTGACAAAAGTTATTCATTAATTCAAGTAAAGTGAGGATGACAAACTTTGTAATTGAAGTATCATGTTTTTACAGCAACGGCTGAGATATAGAAAATGCAATAAGAAGAATATGGATGAACAAAATCCTGTTTGCTTTCTCACTGTATATTTAGCCTTTATATATTCAGGAATGCTTTGCTGACTATGCATTCTTACTTTTAGTGGCAGTCACTTCTCAGTGAGACCATCAGGGAACTACCATTTTGACTCTTCACCAACCAGCAACTAAAGTGGAAAAATCATTACATTTTATAGGCTGATGTTTTCGTCTTAAGTGTCTTAAAATTACTGGAAATGACAGAATAAATTTAACTTCTAATATACTGTATTGCAATCAACACACTTCTATGTGTCCATGTTGCAACTCTCTGGTAAAAATTGCATGGAAAACAAATCAGTGCATGTCGATTTTAGTATTTAAATAACTTTTGGATCATACATTCATTGCTTATCATTGCTCAAGAGCGCACTGAATTGTGACCAGTTTACCTTGCACAAAACAAACATTCCTTTTTTAATCTTATGGACTTGTTCTCTTCTACAGATATATATATGAAAATATATAGCACAGTTTGGATCACCATCCTTGCTCTGCTGCTCTAAACAGTGGAGGATTTTTCAATTACGGATTTCATTTTCGACAGTTAAAGCAGAGTCACTGAGGCTTGAAATGTATGAATGATGGCACTTAGTGAGAAACTACCATCCACACCCCATTAACCACCATCAGTCATGCAGTAGATCTCAGGCTTCAGGTGAGTCATAAGTCAAATGTGCAGTTCACAATGTCTTCCTCTGGCCCCTATCTACTCTTAGTTTTTAGATCCGCAGTATTTGGAGATGTGAGAGCCGGTAGATGCTGGCTGCTTGGTTTGAACATCCCATAAGGGTACTTCCTCTCTATGTATTGTTTTCCTCTTTATCCAGATTCCTCAGATTAGCCACTCTGCAAAATAAATATGTTAACAGTTGAGAGCATCAGGGAAGACCATCACTGCAGACTAGGTGGAGTAATTTAACTACCAGTTAGTTTACAGTTGAATACAGTTTTGTAAACATAACAAAATTATACACAGTTTTTATACACATTTCAGAACGATGACTGTAAATGTAATGACTGTACCATGTTGTTGTTGTGTTAAAAGGTTTAGTAGTACAAAACAAAAAAATATTTGCCACCTTCCTGAAAGATAAACCGAGTAAATACAAAATGCAGTTTTTAAATAATGATTTCATTTATTAAGAGAAAAAAGCTGTCCAAACCTGCCTGGCCATATTTTAAAAAGTAACCCTAATAACTGGTTGTGCCACCCTTGGCGGCAACAACTGCAATCAAGCGTTTGCGATAACGGGCAATCTTTCACATCACTGGGGAGGAATTTTAGCTCACTCCTCCTTACAGAACTGTTTTAATTCAGCCACACTGGAGGGTTATTAAGCTTTAACTAGGTCACTCCAAAATCACATTATTTTTTGCTATTCAGAGGTAAATGTGCTGGTGATGTCGGATCATTGTCCTGGAGCTACAAAGCAGCCCCAGACCACCACACTACCACCACCATGTTTGACTCTTGATATGATGTTATTTTATGAAATGCTGTATTGGTTTCACACCAGGTGTAACAGGACTCACACCTTTCATTAAGTTCAACTTTTGTCTCATCAGTCCACAGGATATTTGCCCAAAGGTCTTGGGGTTAATCAAGATGTTTTATGTGTTCTTTTTAGTCAGCAGTGGATTTCACTTTGGACCTCTGCCATGGATGGTGTTTTTGCCCAGTCTCTTTCTTATTGTTCAATCATGAACACTAACCTTAACTGAGGCAAGTGGGGCCTGCAGTTCTTTAGATATTGTTCTGAGTAATTCTGGTAGGTTGGAAGGTTACCCACTGCTCCTAGTTTTCTCCTTTTGTGGATGATGCCTTTCTCCATGGTTTGCTGGAGTCCCAAAGACTGACACATATCAGTTACTTTGTTTCTCATCTGTTCTTAATGTGCATGATGTGCTGCTTTTTGAGATCATTTAGCATGCTTCGCTTTGTCAGACAGTGTCTGTCAGACTGTTGAATCAGTGACACTGATTCAACTTTTTCACATAAGGCCTGGTAGGTTTGGGCAGCTTTTTTTTAAATTGTCATTTAAAAACTGCATTTTGTATTGAGTCAAATTATCTTTGTGTAATACTAAAACAAGTTTGATGATCTGAAAGTGTGACTAACATGCAAAAACATTTTTTCGCAGCACTGTGTGTTTGACCCTTTGCACACAACAGCTTTCATGTGACAAGACCACTACCATAGGAAAAGTAACATTGCATTTACCTGCAACCCAGAGCACTGAAACTGAATACCAGTGAAGAGATAATAACTGTAAACGTGTCTTACAAATTTACCTTAACCTTGACAAACATTTTTATATATATTGGTGAACCTTTCCTCTCAGTCAACATGTTAAAAAGGCATTTCACTGTTGTTCATGCGTGGTGATTCATAACCCTCCGTGTCTGTGAAGCTGACAAAACATTTTCTTTCATTATATAACACAGCTGTTACGTTGGGTTTATAAGAACAGGCGGGGCAACCATCCGTCACTTTATCAAGAAACATCAAGGGTTTCATCAGCAGTACCGTCTTTACTGTTAATGGCCATTAACCTGATCTTCCCTCAGCATCCGTCAAGGTGAGGGTAATGCAACTCAAGCAGAAGATCAGAGATAGACTGATGAATGAATGAATCTGGGTCGGCCTTATTGAAAGTAGAGCCATGGGGGTAGTATTTGTGTTTCTCCAAACACTCTCAGCTTTGTCCTGGAATTATTATGGGCTAACATCAATAGTTAAAACACCATATATCACCTGTTCGGCAATGGTGGCTGAGGGTGTTCTCACATGCTGTGAAGGGACATCCTGTTGAAACTAGAGATTTCTATCAGTGCTTTATAAAAGTAGCAAAACTGCAATGGGTCAAACTTATTTCCCTGTTGATCAAGGGTTATGCTAATGACTGTAAATCCTGTCCTGTTCATGATGTATCAAATATACTCTTATGAGATTCTTGGATTTATGTTTGACCCCTGTAGTTTTACTTGCTGTGTGGTGATTTTGAGCAAGCTTAAACAGATGTTTTATGTAGTTGTTTTATGTCTAATTGTTCTTCTTTTATAAGTTGTGTTTTCACCGAGGAACCATGGCAAAGACAATTTACTGTCACCTGCAGAGAGACAGACATTAAAATTTTGCTTATTCTATTTCTAATTATTCCTACATGGAACATTTGTAATAAGACTGCCATGTAATGCAGTTTCTTCATTACTAAAGTTTTGCACCAAGGTAAATTTCGCTGTTGTAGTACTTTAACCAGGCAATATTTTTCTATAAAATTACACCCAGCTGGGTGTCTTGCTTGGTTGGCCTTCTCATGTGATCACATGACAACCCTGCATTCATGTCAACCAGAATCACAAAGTGGGGCTACAACAGAGAAAGGCGCCCCATTCTTACTAATTGAAATACTGTAGACCCAAGTGCCCAAATGTAATTATAGCATCAAGCATAGGCACTTGAGAAAACAGCAAGAAACAAATTGAAATTTAAGAGTGAAATACAAATTGTCTCCAGCAGTGCATAAGTGTTCATAGTGCCCACAAGACCTGGCCTGAAAAATCTGGTATACGTAACATCCAGGAAGGGTTTAATGAGTCAAGAATTTAAGAAAGAAAATCCATGGCAGCAATTTTCTTTACATACATAAACTTAGAGGGATTACTGTCCATTACTAATCTTTTTGAAGTTACTGATCAAATGGACATTAACCTCAAAAATATTTTGGTTAAATTGCTTTTGTGAATAATGTATGAGGTTTGTTCGTTTTGCACCTATGTTAAGAAGATAAACAGTCCAGAGAATGAACTAATAAGGACCATCACATAGCCAATAAGGACCAATAAGGTTGTTTGGATGAGGCTTGTTTACACCAGCGCATGTCTTTGTTGACATAGATACAGCAGCTTGGTTTGACACCATACTCTTGTTCACTCATTCTCAGTGTGAGGCTTACTCTGCTATTTGAGATTCTGGACAATTTGCACCACACTGTAGTGCCACATTATTTAATTTACACATCTAGCAAAGGCAAGAGTTGTTAGCAAAATGCAATGTCAGTTTCATGGAAATAGGTACAAAGAAAGAAAATAAAATGCACCTATATTTATACAAAGAAAATGGCCCTTGTGAGTGGATTGTTGATATATACAGTATAACTGTCTGCAAACTGGATGTGTCAAATAACTGAGGTAAATGATAATATTTGCCTTTGAAATAGAAGTTATTGGAATAAGAAATAGAGTAAAATAGAAAAACTTGTGTTAATTACCACATAATTAGTACCTACTATACACAATTACATTTGACCACTGGGTTTTAAGCGAACTATATAGTGGATTAATACTGTACTGACATAAAATAAACATGGTAGGTAGTTTGCAGCTTAAGCTTTAATTGATATTGTACTGTAACTTGGATAATGTTTAGTTACCACTAAAGTTAGTTTGTACAAGGACAGTGAGCACCATAACTACAGCTACAATATAAACACACTTCTTCCTTGCTGCTGGTGTTGTGACTCCTTTCACGTTCAGAAGCTGTCAGCAGGTCGGCTGCAGGGAGCTCAGAGTGCAGATGACAGGTGGAAGAGCAGAGCGGCTGCATTGGAATGAAAATGGCACGGCCTGGACTGCATGGCGACAAAACGTTTCAAGAGGCTCGATAGTTCAGAGGATCCAGGCAAGAGATACTATCCAGACCCCTCTTTTCTGCCTTAGTAAAGCGTTCAGTCCATGCGTCAACGTGTCGATCACTGATTGTGGGTGTGGGAGAGGTGTTGTGCTGCTGTTTTTTTCCCCCCGAAATTGTGATCTTCTGTTTCTGCTTTTGCAAGACAATGGCAGATGGGAATGCATCGATATCTGCAGAGACCTTTTGCGTGCTCAGACATGCCTCGCAAAGTTCAATAGTGTCACACTGCTTCTCTGACTCCGCTGATGTGTAATGTTTGTGTATGTTTTTTCCTTTTCTGAGCCTCTTCAGTAACTCTTAGAAGTGATGAAAACTTGTGACTGCATGCTCTTACATGTGTTTTTCTAAAAATGTTTGGAAGGTCTGTTCCAATAAAATGTCATTTACGTTGAATGATATTAGCTGTATAACCTGCTAATAATCCTTGGAAAGGAGAACAGTTTGAGTAAGACACAACCTTGAGTCAGAGCCAGTTGTTGACTTGAGGTTAAACCCCACAACACCTGCTCCATGATTAACACAAGAACAGGCTCATTTTAAGCTCTGACATAAATTAACTTGTGTCCTTCTTAATAAAAGCAGTATATCTGGTTTCCTGAGGACTACATCCGTTGGGACTAATGCATTTTCCTCCTGCTGGAAGGCTGTGCTGTCGACGACAGAGGCATTTCACACAAGCTGTTGAAAATGGCAGCCACTTCACTCGTTCTTAATCCAGATATTTCAGACTTGACACTTTTATGGGTGGACAGTCAAAGGAGAGTAGAAGTTGCACTGCAGTGGAACAAAACAATCCCCTTAGTTACAGTAGCCAAGAATCTGGCCATGGTGGAAAGACGCAGATGTGGAAGATCACATTTCAGATGAACGCTGATACACCAATAGCCCCAACAAGCCTCTGCAACAGCTCTGCACACAGGAATGCAACACATTTTCCAGGAGCAATCAAAGTTTTGATGACACATTAATAAAGTTCACCTTCTTCTCAGGCCTCCTCCCCAAAAATGAATCTTTGACTAAGGGAGACAGGACGAGACAGCTGAAATCTTGAAATAACTGACATGTCTGCTGTTGCTATGTGTTTTCATCCACCTATGGTGCCCTCGCCACAAAAATCTAGTCACCACAAGTGGATTGACCTCGCTTTGTAACTGGAGACGTAGTTGTACTTTGGAATTCACAAACTTTCATCTCTGCAGTCAAAACCTTTCATCGCAAACGGCTCAACATCTTGATCGGCTGTCAGTTATCTGCCAAGGAAAGTAAACACGAAACAAAAAGCCCTCACTTAAAGAAATATAGGGTATCAGAGACACTGAGAAACATTTTAATTATGGGAAGTTTCTGGACGCTAAGTGTGTTCAAGCGATTCACCACTCGTGTGTCCGTGAGCTGGCACAGACAGTAGTTCATCTAAGCATTTAGGTCCTTTAACAAGTAGCAACAATTCAGTGAAAACGATGTATTGTTATTAAAATAGATCTAAATAACAAGAGGATTCTATTGGAGCTGGTTAAAGATGTCAAAATCATGACATAGTATTATCATAAAGTGAAAACAGCAAAGAATTCCCTCTTTTATTATCGTTATTATTTTTGTTGTTGTTATTGTTGTTGTGTATTTTGATGTAGGAAGAACTACTGTTACCAAATATTGTTTAGATTAGTCGGGAAAACAGTACAAGACTAAGACCGTCCTCACTAGAAAAATGTAAGCATTTAAAACTACATTAGTGCAAACATTAAATAGTAAACAGATTGTGTTACATAATAATCTCAGATCTGAACGACTTTGGAGCTGTCTTTGTGTGTGTAACTGGGTGTGGACTTTGACACTGAAAGTCGCACTCTGTCTCCTACTACTAATGAGTTTCAGTTTCTTTTAATCACGAAGATCATATTTTGCTAACATTACCTAACATCCAAACACCCACATTTCCTAAAGTTAAAATAACAGAGATTTGCATTACATTTCTGAAAGTTTGTGAACGTCCATGAAAAAGACAAAATAATATAAATAGATGCAGAAGAAGTTAAGATATCTTATTGTTAATTCATAACATGGGTCAAGCTCAGTGCTGGAACCTAAAGTTTACATAACACAGCTGGATAGACTTCAGCAGACTCTGTAAGCCTGGCACGGCATGGTACCACTAACACTATAAGACAGCTCAGATTTTGTAAACCACATTCAAACTAACTGTAACAACCGTCATCTTCAACACACAGAAACACAGATGCATGCTTTCATTAGAATTCAGTTCAGTAGGCTCTTACATAAGGCACGGTCATATGCACATCCGTGCAGCCATCCTCATTTGTTTTCAACTGATTTCGACCATGGGCAAAGCTATTTGAACAAGCAACTCACTGTCTTAAGATTCCTTCTCTTCCCTCCTCCTGTAAAAGAGCAATCATTTCTTCATTAGCCTTTTATTTGTTTCTAACTGTTCCACTTCAGGGGTAACACACACAGTTTATTTGGGCACTCTTAATTACAAAAGGGAGATTGTGTGCCCTCTCCGCTGAAATGAATGGCTCTCACAGCCTCCCAGAGGGCAACAGCAGCTTAGAGTTGGACTGTATCTGATTGCATTTTCCACGATTGATGAAGTTATCCGAATACTGACCAGACCGGCTTTGCTCTTATCTCTCTTGTATACTGCTGTGAAGTCTTTAACCTGTGTCTTTCACCCTTGAGGTGAGGAGGATTAAGAGGAGAAATGCCTTTATTTCCTATTTGCTAGTTTTTGAGAATTTTTTCTTCTGAAGGAAAAGCCCGAGGGCCGCGAGCTCAGTCACGATGAATTATATTGCAGTGGTGTTTCTCTCTCCAGATAGCCATTCAGGAGGTATAGCTACCTTCAGGATCTTTTCATTTTTCGTACCGTTATTAAACACTGTGATAGAATCGGCTTCCCCTGGTCGATTCAGAAATGCCTGTGTTGACAACAAAGGAAGAATTATGGTTTGCTGTCTGCACTTCACTGTCGCCTACAACATCAGGTCTAAAACAAAAGCACTTTTGCAGATGTCAAGTCAACAACTGGCGTACATGTAAACAGTTTTTCTTTATTCCTTTAAAGATTGGAGTAAAATATTCTTTTATTATTTGAGTTCAGTGTTTATGGGTGTGGTTTGATCTGATTCGATTGACAGTAGCCGGAAGTCATAAACAAAGCGACGCCACAACTGTCACCAAGTTATGATTAAAGATTGTCTTAATGAAATTTGTAAATACCTGGCCACTGCACATAATTTGTCTATTGATTACAGTAAAAACTGATTAGGTAATTATTTTTTCAGGCCTGTAAAATGAGCCATATAGTTCATAGTTAGTTTCCAATGGCTTTCAAAGAAAGCCACTGCACCTGAACATATCTAGACATTACCTGAGTTAGATGGCCTGGAGGTTACTCCACTCACTTTATCCTGCAAGACTCTAATACAAAGTCTGGGTAATCTCAAGTGTGCTCCCACTGGGTCATGCTATTCCTCCCACATATTCTACACAGACACCTCCACCCCTTGCAGAAATCAAGCAGTTTCTCCCCATCTGCATCAAACAATCTCTACATATGTGTCAGCACAGCTCGACGCAGTGTTCGTACCTGGGTCTCCCGACATTAGGTTAACTATAATGTCAAGTGACAAAGCTGAGAGTTTAGTGAGTTTATACAAACACCCAACTTGGTTTCTGTTGTGTGGTTGTTCTATGTGTATGGATGAAGAAAAGAAATGATAGCACCTAAGCTAATTCAAAGCAGCTTGCCATGTGGTGTGCAGCTGCAGAGGGCTTTTCCATAACTTGTTCTGTAACTCGCACTTGGGCCTGGCTTTTTTTTTATAACTTTCAATAGGTGGTAGAGTGGGTCATAGCAGAAGTCACAGTTTTACTGCAACTGGCAACAGAAGCCTTGTATATAACCTAGAAGCGTGAACTGAGAGACATCATGTCTCGGCCTATTTTCACTTAATTTCTTTGAAATAGTGTAAAATCTTATTGCTATTACAACTTTAGGTTTTCAGCCACTAGTGGAGGAAATAAAACAACTGACAACTGACACGTTGTTATAGTTAACATGTTAGCAAACAGTAGATCCAGCAGACACTGAGCAGCACTTCCTGGTTCATTCCTCTTCAAGATCTTTTTTGTCTTCCCCACTTTTTGAGAGTTAGTACATATAAATAAATTCAGCAGAATAGATTAGCAGTTTTGTAGATGTGTGGCCTTGTACAAAAAGTGTGCAGCATGGTGTTTACCCTAAACTGTTTGTAACCAATTCTAAAAGTACCCAATGTGTAGGAGACGTGCACACTCTACTTCTGCAGGAGAAACTGTTTCACAAACACACACTGATGCATGCACAACACATATAAACACCTACAGCAATTTCCTGGACAGTATCATTCTTGATATCCATCCAAAATCATAGAGGGTGAGGCTAAAAGGCCTTAAATCTCATCCACAATTGATTATAGGCATCGAACTCACTGTACATTAATTCGGTTTACGGCCATTAAAAGAAGAAGAATGCTTGGGCTTGCAAATGGCAAACTATGACTGTCAACAGCATGATGTATGGTAGCTTATTATATTTCCCTCATTATGATTAATAACATAGGAAGGGATCCTCCATTCTTGTCGAGATGGAAAATGTAATTAGCCGTCTTGGCTGGCGTTGGAGCCAGGCCTCCCCTTGCTCCTCGCTTCTCCAGGATAAAACACACAGTTTACAGCAGGAGACTCTGCATCTAGTGCAGAAAATCTACAGCTGGTTATACAAGATCACCATCCCTTTCTTTCTACTATGCCAGCATACATTTCTCCTGTGTTGTAAATCTTTATACCCATGCAACTGATCAATTTGGACTAGCACTGACGCAAAATTGGATTTTAAGATGAGCTGAACCTACATTATATAGATTCTTTATGCTCTTGTTGAAAAAGGTAATAATTACAATGAAATGGGTGAATTATATGATAAAAAAATGAAACACCTCAAAATATAATTGATATTTCCTCATTTTTGTGGTGGTAATTAATGATTAGACATGTTAGAGGTCAGAGTTTGCCAACATTTGTATTCACCACAGGGCTGAGCAGTGTGAGGAGTAGGCGAAAGATTAGAGGGATAGCAGTGTTGGTGGAAGTGAGTAATAACACAGAGCAAAGGGAGGGCATTCTCATCAATTTTGCCACTGCACCTGCAATCAGCACCTATGAGACTGATCGAGCTAAACATCAATTAATGCAGCAATATCCTCACAGAGACCAGGCTCATTCTCACCTGGGCTCAGCAGCAACCTTTTGATTGTAGTAATGACTATGATGAACCAAAAGACTCAAATGGAGGTGTTTTTTTGCTAGTCTTTAATCTTCTTGCATTTAGTTTTGCTTTCTCACAAGCCTAGTAGGAGTAAAAAGTATTCTCTTTCCAGTGTCCGAACTATGAGAATTCAGACAGCATTTTGGACATCTTAATGTTTATCTTTAAAGATAACACTGATGAGACAGATTTTAAATTTGTTAAATATTAAATATGTACCAGTTCTAAGGTTAAGAAATTTAAGTACAAAAAAAAACCGCCATGACATTAAAGACATAAAAACAAACAAAAAAACCCACCAAAATCTTATTGCACATTTGAATCAGTGCATCGAGGTAAAGTAAGATGTACACAATGTCTGAAGGTAATATGAAATTAAAGTATCTGTTGAAGTTATCTAGCAGAGAAAAGAAAACATTATACAACATTAAAGGTCATTAAAATTGTATTTTGTTTCTAAAATAGGCCAATCTGGAATTAATAACAGTGGTCAAATTACCTATTAAATCATCGAAACAGTCCAATGGAAAATGAGGTGCTTAGAACCAGATTACATGTTTGAGCTGTGATATCAAGTTTCAAGATATAATTGCAAGATATTTTTAACAATAAATATTGTAGGTTTTAGCAACAGAAAGATCAGGTTTTAATTTGTAGTTTTCAGTTATTGTGGGTCCTGGAGGACAAAAACACATGCATGACAATTTTCATCTATTCTGAACATTTCATATTTAGATCACAGAAGAAAACTGCCATTTATACAACAGTACTTCTAACATGTTCTTATCTCACAGTGTCACATAATGATGCTTCCCACTTGGCATCTCAATACTGACACTAAAGGTGGAAAATGGAAGAAACATTACAGTTTAAATTGCTTTATGCACAAAAACAACTGTGTTGGAGTGAGATATAAAAACTTTAGGGTTCAACTTAAAGGTAAAATAAATACTTCCTGTAATGGTCTCACTGTAACACACAATCAACTGAAATCTCCATGCGTCTTCTAGTGACACTGAAGGTGTCCCTTACTGTCAGTAATAAGTGGTGAGTGTCACTATGTGATGAGGTGGAATAAGATCAGGCAAATTTTCCAATCTGTTAAAAACAGCAAAGTCCCTCCCAGAGCTTCACTTTGGCATAAGAATTCTTTCCATGCACCAGTGTGAAGCTTAGCGAAACCATTTGGGATAAGAAACCATGTGAGTGCTAAGTCACTAGCATTAGCTAGCTTCTAAATGTTGATCATTTCAGGGCCACTGTAGTCAGCATTCTGAGGCAGCAGCGACAAAACCTTAACATTTGGATCAGGTTAACACAATATGCAGTGATATAGATCTAGTTAATCAAAATTTTTTCAAGTGCCAGATAATTCCTACGGATGCACAGTCCCATGCAAGAAAATTCACATTTTGACCCCTTGATCTTCGTGTCTCCACTTTTTTACCACTTAAATTGTTCATTGAATACTAAATGTCGTCACTGAATGCTAATTGCAAGGTGTGGTATCATCTGAAGTGGGTGTAATTTAATTTTGAGGAACATAATGACAAATGACCCTTTTTTAAAGGACTTGTTATCTTTTTTTCAGTCAGAGCCTGGGGTTGTATAGGGTTCTACTGCCACTGCAGCTTAAAGCATTTAGTTTAATGTTAAACTTTAACATTTATTAGTTGTTGGAACCATTTGCATTCACTGCGCTTGAGTAGAGCAACTCTTCAAAAACAAAATAAACGTGACATTATATGCACACTGCTATGTCTTACTCAAATCAAAAACAGACCACATCCAAAAATAACTCAATAAAGGGCAAAACAAAACAAAACTGCAATTAGAAGCTGAAGGTGAAATCCTGCAGTGTGAACATAACTGCAGTTAACACCTTGACCAATCAACAATCGCATCTGCTCTTATTGGCCTGGGTACAGCTCCAATCAGCCCCCTCTGCACAGTCTCTCAGCCTTCCTACGGCTCCAGTGCAGAAAATATAAGGTGTGTGTGCGAACTGACCGACTCCTATTAGAGCAAGGGAAGAAAAACACCAATAGCAAGCGGCTAACAGCAACTTGAGATGGTGGGCTCTCATCCATCACTCTGCATGTTCATGAACACCATATGAAAACACAAACAAGCAATCAATTGTTTTGTGCACAGCTAGGGGCCTCCTAATAGAGCACATTTATCTGACGCCATGGTGGTAGCCCCAGCAATACTTTAATTTGTGAGACATTATGTTGAGTTAATGCCTACCAGGTTGCCGTTCAACCGGGGGGACTTGGCACATTTGGCGGCGTTGTAAAAGCCAGCATCTTGCTGTATTGTACTGGGACACAGCGATGTAAATGATCTGACTCGCTGTATCTTTAATGGGTTGTGAAATGAATTTATGTGGGAATATTTGCAGAGGAATATTGCATTGTATCATGGTGTAATTAGAGAGCAGGAACTGTGTTGCCCCATACGGAAGCTTCTGTACAACAGCCGGCTCTGTTTGTCCTTCGACCGCCCCTGTGATTGGATGGAGAGAGTCTGGTAGAGAGAAGCAGAGAGAGGTAGAGGCGGGAAGAGAGGGAGGGAAGCCAGGCTCTCTAATAATGATGTGCCCTCAGGCCTAATGTGCCATCTTTCTTTTTGCTGGTCTTGCAAACAAACACACACAGCACATGGTTCATTCCTTTCTGAGCTGTCTACAATGCCAATAAAGAGTTCATTTAAAAAACCCTGTTTTTCCTTTATGTTGCAAATAAATTTAACCTTAAGCTTGTTATTTGATCCCTGGAATCTAGTCTATAAACGGGTTTTAATTTTTTTACACAAAGAAATAAAATTACACAAAAATCAGCTTTATGTTTGTTTTGAATGTTGTGTTTTGATGTATCCAGCCCACAGCAGCAGAACAAACTACCAGAAATACTGCTGTCAATTTATTTTTGTCTGAGTGCAGCTGCTCCTCTCAGAAGATTTTTTAAAAATCTCTCATAATCTCATTTTCTTTCTGGAGCATAGTGAAAGACAAAAGTTAGATAAACGTGATCATGATTTAAAGCAGCACAGCTCAGTTGTATTTTTAAAAAAATCTTTACAGACCAAATATGCCTTTCATAATTTGTTGCTTCTTTATGTAATGTGTCTAAGTAAATGTTATTTATGGACTTACTTTTGCTAATGTCACTAGCTTGACTCTTAAACAGATTAAAACAGTGGATTATAGTTGCTAATCATCATCATTACCTAATAAAAACAACCAATATTAAAATTATATGTCTTTTCTTTACTGGATGAAATGTAAACTGACTGAAGCACATGAAGAAAATATATAGAATAAATAGAATTTACAAAGGGGGAGTCAAATAAATTAAATCAAAATCAGTGTATAATGTTACAGAGATTGCACAAACAGAATAAGAAAAAATTTATACAATAATTTGAACAACTAGACACTAATTATAGGCTGCTTGCTTAATACTTACTAATTATACTATGAATTAACGCAAGAAAATACATGAAGAGCATGAGAAAACCAAACTGACATAAAGGCAAAATAGACTAAATAACAAATTTACTTCCTTGATAATGATTAGATTATTAAAAAACACTATTTAATTACAGATTCAGCTAAACAACAGAGACAGGAGTTTCTTCTCTACAGCCCAGTGTATCATTCATATACTCTTTTATATGGAGGCAGATGTCAGTCCTCCTCCCTCTCCCTCCCTCTCCAGAATCGCCCCGGGCCACTCTCCTGCCCGCTGGCCGGGGTTGGGGAGGCTGAGCTCGGTCTGACAGGCGGCTGGTGGCTCTTCAATGCCGCGGAGGAAATTAAATTACCGCTCCTGTTGCCCGCTTTGTAAACAAGACAAAAGCCAATGATACGGCCAATTACGCTTTAAAAAAAGATGCATGTGTACAACAGGCTCTCAGAGCAGCCACGGTGCAGGATCAAGGATGGAGAGGAGGCGAAACTGTGGAGACACGTGGTTTTATTTGTTTTGTAGAGATTTGTCACACTTTTATATTTAAATGTTTTTGTCTATGTGATTGTATGTAGTAATTTGCATTAAACAAAAATCATTTAAATGTTGATGTGTTTAAGAAAACACGAAAATACATTAAAAAAAATACACAAAATCTCAATTTTAACCCACGAGTAGCTGCATTTAGAATCAAAATAATCATGTAAAAATATTAATGTTAAACATGTACCTTTTAAATACTATATGTGAGCCACTTTTCAGGTTTGTATGAGACAGAAAAGAATTATTTGACCCATTTCCTGAAAACATTATCATTGATAGTTTAAAAAAAATCTTAAATCATATTAAAATTAAACAACAAAACAGGACATAGTCTGAGGTTCCTGATTAATCTCGATCATTTGCAGCAGTTGTGCAACTCTGAAGAAACAGTAGATATTTGTGAGTCCTGCAGACAAAAGAAGAATGCATATTAAAATACACACAGATATGTTCGCAGATGTTATTGATTAGCTGCTAAAGAGTATTGATTGACACAATAAGAATGCGTTTTCAGTATGGCATCTGCTGCAAAA
>OMLM01009749.1:33993-47732 GCA_900302695.1 Helostoma temminkii | reverse complement strand
CCGAGAAATGTGTGTACTTGTGCCAAAATATGTTTATGTAGTGATTGTGTGTGCATACAAAGTGTATTTGTGTTTTCTAAGAAGTGTGTGAATATTAAAAAAAAAATCTGTGTGTGTACGTGAAGTGTTTGTGGCGTTGTGTGTCTCTGAAGCCAAAGTGTTTGTAGCTGAGTGTGTTTATGTGATGCGTGGGTGTGTGTGAAGTGTGCATATGTGTGTGTGTGTTTTAGAAGACAAGGCAAACCATTGAGCTGTTTTTGAAGTGAATTAACAAGTCAAATGAGTGCCGCAGCACCCTGCATAGGTTACCACACACACACAGACACACACGCACACGCTTATCATCACAGCATCTTTGGTAGGAAGATGAGGCCAATTAAACTGATATCACTCTCTTGCTGTCGTTTATTCCTCACTCCTCGCTCTCTTCTTTTTAGTCCTCCCTTTATACATTTGCTTGTCTTTTCCTCTATTTGCTCTATTTTCCCTCTTTTCACTCTACATCTTCATCTTACTCATCCTGTGTCTTCCTTTACTTCTTTTACCAGCAGTTTCTAAACTCTGAGCCCTCTTCTGTCTTTTTGCTTTTTCCACACTTCCTTCCTTTTCATGTACTTCCTCTCACCCTTTCATTTACCACGACCTTCTTTATTACTCTTACTTCCTCACTCTGTCTGTTCTCCTTCCATCTTTGTTTAAGCTTTTTTCTCATCTGTCCTCTTTGAAAACAGCGAGAGAGGAAAGGAGAAAAGGGAGGAGGAAGAAATAATAATAAAAGCACAGAGGGACAAGGAATAGAAAGGGATGAGAAAGGAAGCAAAGAACATGAAAAGAGCAGAAGAAGGAAATAGAGGAAAACATGAAAGAAGGACCAGAGAAAGGAAGTAGAAAAGACACTCTGGAATAAAAGTAGAAAAAGGATTAAAAAGAAAAAATAGATGAGTGAAATGCGAAAAAGGAAAAAAGGAGAGGAGGAAATAGGAAATATCGATGTGGAGAGGAAAAGAAGGAGGGATCAAAGGAAGCAAGACAGTGAGGAAACACCAATGTGGGAAGCAAGGACTTGAGAAAGAAGTTGAAAAGGAAGAGGCCAAGAGAGTGGAAAGGAGAGGAAAAGGTGCAGAAAGGAGGAAGGGCCGATGAGGAAGAGGAAGGAAGAAGAGGAGGAGGGAGGAGACGAGTCAAAGAAGAGAGGAGGAAGAAAGAAATAAAGGAAAAAAAGTTGTTTTATCCCTTTCTCTTCTCTCAACTCCCTTCATCCCTTTATCTTTACTTCTAGACCTTTTTTAATTTAATCACATCTCTTATTTCTCTTTTCTCTACAGCGCCTTTCTCTCTACTTTCCATCCTTCAGTAGTTTCCGTCTTCTGCTTCCTCTGTCTCTCCTCTGTCTTTTCCATTCCTCTGTCTTTGCCTGCCTCTCAGTTCATCCTCCCTTCTTTCCCCTCTCCCTGTTTATCTTTTGCCTTCCTCTCACTGTTTTCTCCAAACTCTCTCTCTCCTTCTCTCACTCTGTTTTCTAACAGTGTGATAAATGTCCATCTGTGATTGGCCGATGCCCCCCATCGCTGTGGCGCCCGTGAGGTCGTAAACAACAGCCCGTCTCCCCCGGCAACGTGGTGTCTCCATGGACGCAGGGCGCTAAGACGACCAACTCTGCGTGTGTGCGACATCCGACGACTGCCAAGTCTGTGTGTGTGTGAGTGTGGGTGTGTAATATATGTAGTGTGGGTGTGTGTGTGTGTTTGAGTGTGAGCTAATGAGTGATCATAAGTGAGCAAATGTTTTCTCTGGGTTCCACTAATGTTCGACAAACACACTCACACACACACATCAGGTATGTGTGTGACTGTGTGTGTCATTAGTATGCAACAGTGAGCTGTGTCCATATGTCACTAAACACAACCATGTTTTATTTATCCTGCAGAGAGAGAAGGAGGCCAACAGTCACTGTCAAGGGGACGGAAGGAGGAATGGATGGAAAAGATGGAGAGAAAAAATAAAATTGGCAGGAAGAGGAGAAAAGGAAGAAATGGGACAGAGAAGCAGAAGAGAAATATTGGTGAAAGGAAAGTGAGGGAGATGGAGAAGAGATGAAGAAAAGGAGGGAGGAAGCAGAGGAGAGGAAACAAGGAAAGAAAAGGAAAGAAGAGTTTGGGGAGGACAGCAAAGCGGCAAGTGAGAGGTTAGAAATGAAAGGAAGGAAAGGAGGTGAAAAAAGAGAGGGGGGGAAAGAAGGAGACATTAGAGGAGGAGAAGTGAGGAGAAAGCAAGATGATGACGAAAAGTTAAGAATGAAAGGGTGAAGGAGGGAAAGGTCAGGGCAGGAGATATGGAAGGATGTGAAGAAAGAAAAAAGAGGAGCAGGCAAGGGGTGGGAAATAAGAACAAAAGGAAGATTGGAGAAAACAGGAAAAAAGAAAGTAAAGCAGATGAAAATGATACAGGATAAAATGATAAAAGGATCAGATAAAGCAAGTAAAAACCAAAGGGTAATGAAGGAGAGGTGGAATATGGTGTAAAAATGGAAGGAGACAACAAATCAGGGAAGAAGAGCAGGAAATGAAATGGAGAGACAGGCAGAAGAGAGGAAAGAGAAAAGTGGGGAGAAAGGAAATGGAAGTACTGAAGTGTGGCTCAGAACAAGAGGAAGGGGGCGAGATGAGTTGAAGGAAAGAGGAGGGGAAAGGAAGAAGCAGAGGAAATGAAGCGGGAGTTTGGTCGTGGAGATGTTAGAAACAAATGAGTGTGATGGAAGTAAGAGGGAAGAGCAAAGGAAACTGTGAAGGAAAGGAAATAAAGTAGAGAAAGTCAGGATGAAGTTGGTGAACGAGGAAAAAGAGAACACAAAGAAAAGCAGAGGGAATGACAAGGAAGGAAGGAGGGAAGGAAGGAGAGAAGAAAAGACAAGGGAGAGAGGCAAAAAGGGGCAAAAGTCATAAGGAAGGAAATAAATGGTTGACCCAAACAAGGAAACGACTAACGAAAAGTGGTAGAGGAATGAAGGGAGAGACTGAGACAGAGTGCAGAAAGGGAGGATGAGCCAAAGATGAGCCAAGACAGAAAGAGGAATAAAAAGATGGAAGGAAACGGAAAGAGAGAAAGAGAAGGAAGCAAATAAAGGAAGCAAATAAAGGAGAGAATGAGTGAGGAAAGGCAAGAAAAAGAGAGGAGGGACCTAGGAATGACAGCAGAGAGAGCAGGGAGTGAAATGAGTTGAGGAAGAAGGAGAAAGAAAAGAAGGATGGGAGGGAGGCAAAGAGGAGGGCAGGATGGACAGATGGAGGAGTGGGACCCCAGAGACGTGTCATTCATCACACCACCATGCAGTCTGCACTCGTTCACCCTCTCTTTCTCTTTCTCTGCAGGTCTTTTTCTCCTCTTCTTCTTCACTATGTGACATCTTTCTCTTTCTTTCCATCCTCCATTCGTTTATTCATTCAATCTCTTCCCCTCAATCGCTGTCACACTTCTAGATAATTTGTCTCTTCCTTGGTCCATCTCTGTTTCTTTCTTTCCTTCTCTTCCCTCCGTGTTTTGCTCAGGGTCTCTCTCTCGCTCTTTGGCACTCGTTTGTAGGTTTCATCATCTCCTCTGGCAACATCTCTCTTTTCTTCTCTCCATTCTCCCCTCCATCTTTTGCTTTCGCTGTTTTTCATTCTCTCCATTTTCACTTTCTGCACCAAAACGTTTTTATAAAGATGCCACGCTTTGTAATCCTGTGTTTCTTATAGATTGAGCAAATGATGTACATAAAGGAATGGATAGAAGATGAAACTGGGAAAAAGAAAGAGGGAAGACTGTTGGGAAGAAGGATGGACTGAACGAAGGAAAAAAGGTGTGGTGATGGAAGAGGGATGTGGGAGGAAAGCAATACCGGATGGATAAGAACTGAAGGCGGGTAAGGTGAGAAGGAGGGATGAAAGAAGAAGGGACTTGAAGGGTCTGTTGCAGGAGGGAGGGAAGGATGAGAGGAAACAGAGAGATGGATTGAGTGGGACTGGAAATGACAAGGAATGCAAGAAGAAAAGATGCAGGAAAGGGAAAAAGAAATGTAAAAAAGATGATAGATTGAGTTCTTATAACCAGGATACCACAGATAGTCTTATGGCAGCCTGACACAGCCCCCAAAGCACTCACTGCAACACTCGCTGCCGCTCCCGTTCAAGCAGGGGTGGCAGTGTTTTGAGTGACTAAAAAAGCCTTTCGCATTCATTTTAATGGGGGATAGCGCTTAATGCAGTGGAGCTAGTGCTACAGGAGGCTCTGTCAAAATGATGTAGCCTCGTTTGAGAGAGAGACGCACATGCAATTGTGCGTTCCTGATTTTTTTGACTCTATTCCTGCAAGTGGATTTACTACTGGACTGGTACATGAAGCAGACTCACAAACTTATTTTAATGCATGGGGCTGTGTTAATACGTAGCGGGCTCACGTCACTGTGTGAACGTTTGTATTAAACCTGGTTCTTCCCTCATCTGGATTTTGGTGGAATAAAAATCGAATAAATACAAAGAGAACACTGTTACCATCTCTCTCTCTCTCTCTCTCTCTCTTTCACACCCCCCTTACCAGTATGAGACAGCAGGTTGGGTGACAGCAGGCCGGGGAGGCCCGGGTGCAGCAGCCTGGGGCTTTCCTGGATCCCTGCACCAGAACAACGCTTCGGAGGACGGCCTGGTCGAGAGCTGGAGGGGGAGAGAGAGAGAGAGATTAATTACTATGACACAGAATTTGATTCACAGTGTTGAGTACAGAAAAACGAAGGAAACCGTTGGTTGTTTCCATCTCAGGCCGTCACTCTCTGATAATCTAATAGGCATAGATTTGCAGTACCACCATGGATCTACTGTATCATTCATTTAGCCATTTCTCAAAGTGAAGATATGTTATGATATGCTTCTGCTGATATGTTTTAAGTATTTATGGTGTTAATGCCTCATTTTACTTATTGTATGTCACCTAATATGTTTGGTTTCATTTGCTACGTGCTAGTATCTACAGTGCTGATCCAGTTATTATTATTTTTAGTTAATTGATTAATCATATCTCAAACATATACATTAAATATTTATCTTATATAATCTATGATATATTCAAACTAATTAAAAAGCCTGAAAACTTATTAATCAAAATTGCAAACAAACCTCAACATATTTTTGCATGATAAAGAAAAACACGTTGGGCAAATCTGCTCACTGTTGCATAAACATTATTTTTTGACTTTATGAAATATGAGACATCATAAATTGAAATGTTTTTATTGTTTGTCGATTTACTGTTTAATCTTTGAACCACTCGTTTACTTTTCACATTCAATTCACTTCACTTTCGAATGAAGTCGACTGTTCAACACTGAAAAACAATTTTTCAGTGTGTGATGATCTCAGGCTCAGATGTTAAAAACGTCTCTTGTATTGATGGTTGACTTGAGCAGTGGAAGCTGACAGCTGGATGTTCAGCGGGGACAGCAGGTCGCTCAGATGTAATCAAATCACAAACTGACTCCACACAGAGCACGCTAGTTTCAAAGGACTTTCACCAGTTTGCACGCTGGTGCAGTGAGTTACACTTGACTGGAGAGGACAGTGCAGCAGAGTGAACTCTGATTATGTCGTCGATAATTTCATTGTCAGTATCTTCAGGGAAACGACGTGACAAGCACGTTCCGGACATTTTCACACTTTGAATGAGAACTTGCAGAAACAGCAGGAGTTGCCACATCCTAAAATATCCCCCACTTAAAGGCAGCTTGATCTTTATCAACTTGAACAGTGGATTTAAACGCAAACTAAAGAG
Source organism: Helostoma temminkii (assembly GCA_900302695.1). Lineage (NCBI taxonomy): Eukaryota > Metazoa > Chordata > Actinopteri > Anabantiformes > Helostomatidae > Helostoma > Helostoma temminkii. The sequence continues at coordinate 41,933 of OMLM01009749.1, read as the reverse complement.
GAAAACAAATATGTTGTCCGCTGGGATGCTGTGATGATTCCAACAAAAGGAATTTGATCCAAATACATCTAATAATAACAGTTTGAATAGCCATACACAATCTGTACTAATTGCCTGAGCTGATCAGCAACCAATTATTTCAAAATAAAAGCCCTCTGACAACAGCCATAGATAAATAATCTTTAGCAATATGTTGTTTATTTACATATCGGGAATGGACTAGAACTAAAAGAAGAGACAGCAAACGAGACATCAGCTTTGAGCAGGTCACACTGATGTAAAACAGCATTCGCTTTACATACACAACCACAAGGATACATGCTGTACATGTGTAAGTGAGTCTGAATATACACCTGCCACACACAAACAAGCCTCTCTCTCTCTCTCTATTTCTGTCACACACACACACACACGCCAAACCTACTGTATTATGCATGTGCACGTAGGCATAAATAAACACACTCAGACACACGAATACAGTAACTGCACGTGTACAATTAAAACATAAAGCAAGGTACACACACGCACACACACACTGAGGAGGTGCGCATGCAGGCCAACTCTCTGCAGGGTGGCTAAGTAACAGATGGCCGTCCAAAGTCATTTACACCTAGAGAGGGAAAGAGAGAGGGAGAGAGAGAGAGAGGACTAAAAAACTAAAAGCTGTGCCACAGACACCACTACAGTTTCACCGTGTGAGAACAGCATTTAATATTGTATAATAAAAGAAACCCCATCAACACCACCACCGCCCCAATAAAAAACTAAATTAAAATTAGAATTTTCAAAAACCGGAACAACACTACAGCAAAACTTTAATAAACAGATAAAACGATGTCGACATGCTGTAGCATGAACTGCTGATGTTAGCATGTAGCTCTGCATCTACGGTAAATTGATTACACAGTAACTACTAATTATGGAAGCTGCACTGCATCACCTACACAAGACTCCCTAATAGCTGTGGATAGTGAACACGTGTGATACATTGTGAAGTGGCAAGTGCTAAAATAGACTTAGTCTGCGCTGCACAACTGTCAACGAGCCGCTGCCATTTTGTGAGTTTTCATGGTTGTTTGCAACCTGCAGTCATCAGTCTTATTATCAAAGGGAATACATCTAGCTCACGTCTGTGTTGTTTTATTAGAGAAATTAAACATCCAGACAAATGCTGGTGCTTCACATTCACTTATTTATTTTGTTAAAAAATGCTTGCATCTCTCTTTCGTTCTCTAAAGACTTACAAATACAGTTAGTAGCTTCTGGAAAATATACTTTTTTCAAGAAAAAGGCTTCGAAACTAAAGAAAGTCTCTTCTTATCCAGACTCATTGAACAGCACTGACAGCAGTGCAGAGATAATCACTTTGAGTGAGGGTCACACTTCTAACCAGAGAACTTCACTTATTTCCGCCTTATTAGTAAGTTTTGAAGAATTCCCATTTACTGGAATTTCAAAATGCTGTGCAGAGTGTGGTGGAGCGTAGCAGAGCAGATTATTCTCTAAATCTGCATTCTCATACGCACTCTGGACTTTCTCCAGGTGATCAGGTGCAGATTTTATATGGAGTTGCACTGTAAACAGCAGCGATGCTGTAAACATCGAATCAGAGCCAATCACATGATCAGAAACAATGTGTATAACCTCAAATTCATAAAGAAGAGAAGCATGATACAACAGCAGAAAGCATGATAAATATTTCCTATATTTAATAGTGTTGTGCTGAGTAGATCTACTAACAGGGAAGGTCCACTCTCTCGCTGTTAATACCCGGAGAATTACCGCCTGTGGGGTTGGCAGGAAATAGCGTGCATAATATCTTTGCGGGTTGAGTCGGAAGTTTGTGTTCATACATGCAGCTCACCCAAGTAAAGTCAGCAGAAAGTCCGGAGTACAGTGCATGTGTGAAAACAGCTTAAGCCTCGTACCAGCGGTAGCTTATGTTGCATATTTTGCTTTGATATGAAGTATTAATAATGTTTTTTACAGGGTGAAAAACAAGAAATGCACCTCACACATGGAGACGCGAACCTTCCTTCTCTCTTCCCAGTGGCTTACAAACAAAGGGCTTCCCCAGACGTGAGGTCTGCAATCGGACCCTAACCAGGAATGTGCAGCTTTAGGCCCAAGGTGAATTCACCATCCAGCAGAAAAACAAGGCTCTTGTGCTGCACCTTTCACACAGATTAGCTTCGTTGCTAAACTTACTATCAGCAAATCACTGTTTCAGACGCTGAAACTTTGTTTCAAATAACAGCAGATTCCAGATTTTTTCTGTTTTTCTGTACTGAAATTGAAATGCTGCTTTGTCACATAATGTAGAACTATTGTTTACCTTTGTCCCCAACTTTACATATATTTGTATATATATGGTGAAGTGTTAAAACAATAGTGGATGTTGGGCATTTCAGGAATATTTGAGTACATCAGTCAGATCCCTAGGGGAGTGGCAGAGAAGAAGGGGAAAAAAGAGAGAAAGTGTGGAAAAAGATGTGGAGAGAAAACGTCTGAAAATGTTTTGGGGTGTGATCCTGGATGTGAGAAAAAGACAAACACACACACACACTGAACGGGGGAGAGAAAACGAGAGAGGAGCAGAGGAGCATGAGGAAATGAAAACATGAACCGCCACTTTTCCACTGAACTCTGTTTCACCTCTCCCTCTTTCTCATGTTATCACACACACACACACACACACACACACAAACACATACACACACCCCTATACAATAAAAAACTCTATTGTCCGTCTCTTTTACAGTAACAAACTAACACACACATGCACACACACACACAGGTGTTTGCATTCAAACCTTAAAGCCTTTCCATCAACAACCCTCCTGTTACCTTTCATCTCACATTGGCTCACAAAGGATACATGTTACAGTACCAGGTGTGTGTGTGTGTGTGTGTGTGTTCATCTGCATCCAACCATGTATAAGCAACATTAAGGTGTGTGTGTGTGTGTGTGTGTGTGTGTGTGTGTGTGTGTACGTGTGTGTATATGTGTGTCCCGTAGGGTTGCCATATGTTGGGCATTAATCCTCGTCAACGGTCCACTCTCCTTACTGCACCGAGCACAGGAACAAAGAGCAGGTCACACACACACACACACTCCTTGATGCACATAGGAGCTTTGACACACAAAACGTTAAGTCTATATATTCTCACACACACACACACACACACACAAGCCACCAGTCCACTGACCTACATTTGTTAACCCTTAACCTTGAGTGAATTCAAACCCGTAAATAGAACGAAAGCCATTTGTCCTCCTCTGCTTCATTTCTTCACCTAAACAATTCACTTTTACATGAAATCGTGGCCACAGCTGGTGACTTCTGACCCCAGCACCTTTGTACTTTTCCATATTCACACTGGACAGGCTGCGCAGCCTTTGCTGGAAGTGGTTTCCTACAGGACGCAGGTAGCAGAGAAAACAGCATGCACTTCATGTGAAGTCCAGTTCCTCCTAGGTGTGATTTTCTTTCTAATACAAGCTCTAAAAATCAAGGTTTGTTACATCACACAGTCTAATCACCTCACATCTACATATTAATTCTAAAATGTTAATGTTTAATACTAATGCCTCCAGTATTTTACACAATGACACAAGTTGCCAAACCAGATGAGCCCAAGGATGGACTGTGGGTCCGGTTATGGTGGAAAAGAACCAGTTTGTGGGATGTATGATGGTATTGTCTAAAGATATTTCAGGGAAAGTGTTTATAGTTGTTCTAGTTAACAGGTGATGTTTAATAAGACGATAGTGCACATTTTCTCCTTGCTCTGATGTCAGTTTCAAACAGCTACATGCCGTCGTACACAGCCATATCCACTTCTGATGTCACAAAGTGTTAGAGGAGGGGAATGCCAACATTTGAACCTCCAACAAGCACTGACAGATTGTACTGTCTCCTTTAATCTGGTACTCGTGCTTCCTGGACTACAGTTGTAAAGTTAAGCCCGATACCAGAGGATAACTGGCCAGTTTCTAGATCTAGAAAACAGCATAAACTGTGTCTCCTGAGCCAGGTGGAAAAGGAGGACAATTTATACTGATGCCACGTTTTTTTTTCTCCTCTTTTGTGTCCTAATGCGAAACATGGCACACGCAGGGTCCACTAGCTCACAACAACAGTCCACCTCCATGTGTGTTTTGCTCTGAAGTCGCATTAGATCAGGCAACTTTCTGTGAGATCACAAGTTTGTGAAATCACCACTGAAATATTTTAGTGTAAACACGAAGCGAGTGGTCGTGCATCTTGAGGGAGTCACGCAGTTGGTGCATTCTTTCAATTAAATATTAACAACTGCTTAGCTAAGACTACCTTACACCAATGTAATAACACATAACATTAGCACAACATAATATTCAAGTCAGCAGATTTTCCTCCAACATCTAACTGGTCACAGCATTTATAATAATGTCTCATACATTATCACAGAGGTGATGATTTATTGGTGTTAATTAAAATGAGATAGAAATGTTTGCTCCTGATGTACTTTTGTTTTTTGATGACCTTTTAATTGGCCAGGAATACAAAAACACGGCATGAATGGAAAACATGGCGCTGACATTTTACACACACACACACACACACACACACACACACACACACACACACACGATGATCTCATGAGCCACCTTGAAGTAAGTCTTCCCACTTTGACACTCGCGCACACTTGACTGTCCTCCCAAATGGCCGTTTCCATGGCAACGGAGCCTTGATCAATACTCCGTCATTGGCTCTGATGGCCGGTCAGGGTCCATCTCACTCACACACTCACACACAAGTAAATACACACAAACAGGCATGGCGGTGAATAAGCACGCCCTCGCTAACACATTTGACAGATTGATTTAGCTCAGAATGTGCAGAGGTCACACACACACACACACACACACACACACACACACACACACACACACAGAGTGTAGTTTATCAAAGCCTGCTGTGGTCAATACGTGGGGTAGAGTGAGGGGTCAACCCTCTTTAACTAAAATCTTTCATCTTCCTCTCCCTTTTTTCTTTTATCTCTCCACCAGTCCAATGATCCTTCCCTCCTCTTTTTTTGTTTCTCTTTATTTTCTCTTTCTTTCATTGGTTTTCTGTTTCAATCCTCCATCATCCTGAGATTCATATTTCTGTTTGTTGTTGGATCTGGTGTCTGGTATTTGGTTTCTTTCTCAGTGTTTGCGGTCATTCTACCTTTTGCTCTTAATTCTAACTAATATTCTGCACAGATTTGGATTTAACAATTAACAACTAACAATTATTTTACATAGGTTTTATATTTTTTTGCATAGTCTGACATATATGACAAATATATGACAAATATGCCATGTTGGTTATAACACTTTTAATATGGTTTTAATTGTTAATTAATAGACAATATGCAGAAAAGGTATTAGTAGTGACGTTCTCTCCTTTTCATTCTTTTCTTGTTATACATAATTGGTACTGTTTAGATTTTTCATTGCTTTCTGTTCATTCTCAGACTTTGTTATATGATGGATCTACGTAGCCTTCTATGCTCTGCGTGATAATTACCATCCAGCGCTATGGTTTCTTTCCTCTACAGTGCTTTTAGCTTCTTCCAGCTCACTGCTTTGCTACAGTATGTACATTTCTTGAATATTTTATAGTACAGATACACACCAAATATGTTAAGGTGGAGAGGTGCTGTCAAAGTACTGTAAGTTACTGTACAAATCGGTAGACTAAAATAATAAAAAAAATTGACTTGCATTCATCAGGTGGATACAAGACAACTCCAGATGAATGCTAATGTTGCTAACTACTGATGTGTCATTGATCTGTCCATCAAACGCTTGTGGTTCTCTTTTGAACTGTCTTTCAGTTTCTGTCATCAACCAGCTGGAGGTCAAATGATGTCATAACCTCTGTATTTATTACAATTTCTTCTTTCTTGTTCTTCTTTTCACTCTTTGTTCTGCGAGTGGAAGTTGGTGGACATGTGTAAAAGTATTTCTTTTTTCTTTACAGTGACCTCCACCTCTCTTCCTCTGTCTGTTTTCCGTCTCCCCACATCTCTCGCCCACCATAAATCGTGTCACAGGTTTACCGTCTCTCCAGCTCCCTTACTCTGTGTGAGGCGTGTGCGCCTTCACTCTTTGTTTGTAGCAGAAGAACAATCTATTCTTTTAAAGAGACACCAGAGAAATGGGTATATGTCTGTCTACACACACACGCACACACACAGGGGCATCATAATCATGGACACTCACGGACTCACAGAGCAGGAAGGAGAGAGATAGATGTTCACTTTCCTCTGGGCTTCCGCCTCTTTGATTGGACAGATGAATGACTTCATTGTAGGTGTGTGTGTGTGTTGGCATGTCTTTATTTCCTTATGTGGACGACTTTTGTTCAAAGACTATTCTTGTGAGGACATTTTAGCCAGTTTTTACAAGTTTTACAAGTATTTTTGGGGTTAAGACTGGTTTTAGGGTTAAGGTCAGATTTAGGTTTTGTTTAGGATTAGGATTAACCCTTAGGATTAGGGTTCTGCATTTAGCTGTGGTGGTTCGGGTTAAGGTAAAGAGCTGGGGAATGCAGTATGGCTATGAGTGTCCTCTCAAGTATAGTGAGACATACGTGTGTGTTTCTGTGGATACGTTCTTGTTTGGTACCGTTGTTGTGAGGACATTAGGGTTACACATTTTGTTTTGATGGTTAGAGAATGCATCATGTCAGCGAGTGTCCTCACAAATATAGAAAGACCAGTGTGTTACCTTATCTCTCTCTTTCTATATTTCCTTTTAAAAAGTGGGAATGAGACAGAGAGAAAGAAGAGAGGGAGTGGGGAAGGATAGACGAGTGATCAAAAGAAAGAAAGAAAATCAAGAGGGGAAAAAAAAGGGAAACAAATGATAGGTTGAAAAAAAGGACGAGTAGAGATAGATAAAAAGAGACAGAGTGAGGTAGCCAATGATAAGTATTGACTGGTAAAGGAAGTAGAGCGAAAATAATGAAGAAGAGAAAAATCACCTTAAAACACAGAGTAAAGAGTAACAGGAAAACTACATCGATTAACTGATGACACCCATCTCCTTTATTTTTATCCCTTTGCTTTTCCTCCCTTCTATTTATCTATTATCTGTTTCTCCTCTCATGGTAGTTACGATTCACCGCTGTCTGTTGTGTCTGTAAACCTTCATATCTCTCCATCCATCAGTCTTATCTATCAGTCATCTCTCCGTGTATTTATTCATCCCTTTATCATTCATGTATCAATCTTCAGTAGCCATCCATCCATCATTCATCTATACACCCTTCATTTATCCATCATCTATCATCCATCCCTCTATTCAACCTTCAATTGTCCATCATCTTTCAATAATCTGTAAATCCCTTTATTTATCCGTCATTCATTCATCCTTCTATGATATTTAATATGTTCTTCCATCTGTTTGAATCTATCTATCTATCTATCTATCTATCTATCTATCTATCTATCTATCCTACAGCTACTCTCGCTCTCTTTCTCTCTATGGAGGAACAGGTGTGCAACGGGACAAGAGACAAAAACACTCCTGCATTTTTAACCAGTACCTATTAAATATTAAACATCACACACACACACACACACACACACACACACACACACACACAGGGGACGACACACAATCGCTGACGAGACAAGTTATACAGGTCGATGGGCTAACGTGTGTCTGCATGTCTGCGTGAGTGTGTGTGAGTGTGCGATGGCTTTAAGCGTCATTACCTTACTTCCTAGGCATGTGGGCAAACACACACAAACACACGCACACACACACACACACACACACACACTCGCAGGGATAATTCATACAAGCATACATGGTGCTCTCACATGTTAGCATTTAAGAGGTAAAACTATAACAGACTGCATGTTCTTTCTCCTTTTCTCTTTGTCTGTCTCCTCCTTCT
>OMLM01009744.1:27527-59296 GCA_900302695.1 Helostoma temminkii | reverse complement strand
ATTTTTCTAAGTTATTTTATTTAGTTGTTGAAGTCTGTTCCAATTCGTATTTCTGGTTAAACCATTGTCAGTCTTAGATTGTTCAATAAATGTTAATCCTGTCTGGCCTGCAACTTTAGACTGTGGTTTAATTTTCGGCCCCATGTGTGATTGAGTTTGACACCCCTGCTCTAGACGTTCGATTTCGCTGAAATGAAATGGAGGATGTGGGGTTGTTGTCATGCTGCAGTATGGATTTGCATGATGATTGTGTACAGTAGGTGTTTGCACACTCCACTGTACATGAGTACACATTTATTTTGTCTTTGTTTTCTATTGTTTTCCTTTTTCCAGCTATCTGAGGAGTATGACCGCCCTGCTGGACCCTACACAGATAGAGGAGAGGGAGAGGAGGCGGCTGAAACAGCTGGAGCAGCAGGTAGGAGGAGGATGAGGAGAGGGTATGAGGAACAATTTAGTTTTGTCACTGAGCTTTCCCAAATGTTTTAATGTCTCTGCTACCGTATGTTTCATCAGCGAGCGATCGAAGCACAGGTGGAGGAGCGGCGGCTGCAGAGGGAGCAAGAGGAGGCAAGGAGGAAAGCGGAGGAGGAAGCGGAAGAGAGGAGGGTGGCACTGGAGAGGGAGACGCTGCAGAGACAGTATGAGCTGGACTCACTGAGGGAGCGGCAAAAGGTCAGGGAGCGACACACATGTACACACAAGCACATAGTACACGATTTTTCCACACGTTATTTTTAGTTTCTGTTGTATTGTTGGCTGACTGTGTGTGTTTGTCGTCTAGGAGCAGGTGAATCATCAAGCAGAGCAGCCAAAGAAGGGACACACTGACTTTAAACTGCAGGAGACAACAGAGCCCAGTGGTGAGTAGAGGCTACTGCAGTATTACTGCAAAAACGGACCTCACAGCCATGATAAAAAGCGAGTTCAACCTGATCTTGATCTGATGTATCTAGCTTCACTGAACCTAACATTAGTATCACAACGTGGTTCTGTTTACTCTGTGTTTTGCTCCGGCTACGAACGTATTCAAGTAAAAGAAACTGTTTTTAATTGGAAGTGATGTCGGGACCATTAATGAATTTAATGTGCTGTCTTTCCCCTGAAAGAGTCTGCTGATTGGCAGTCCTGTCCTGTGTTGAGTTGGCAGATTGTTTTGGATGATTAGCTTGCTACACGTTGAATCTCCTCCCAATTAGTTTTGCTGAATTTCTCCTTATCATGGGTTTTTGCATTAATGAAGATTAGTCAGCCGATCCCTGATGCAGTCATGCCATGACCCTACTGCTCATCATGTTGAGCAGATCCTCTCCTCCTCCTCACACCTTGGTAGAGATTTATCTCGGCCTCACTAGTCCATAAAACTTTGTTCCAGAACTTGTTCGGCTCTTCTCTGTACAGACCACCTCCTTTCCTTCTTTTTCAGGATATTTCAAATTGCTGTAGCAGTTACAGTAATTTAGAGCTCTTTGAAAGTCTCGTTGAATGGACCACTCAGACATATTCTTCACTATGTGTGGGCAGTACAGTGCCCACACTGGTGTAAAGTGACACAAAACTGAGTTAACGTATGTGTAACGTGTGTGTACTGTAATAACAGACTTAGGGCCAATCCCAATTCTCAATCTTACCCCTTCCCCTAGTCCCTCTGTTTTAAAGGGGCAAATTGTAGGGCTGAAAATATTCCTCTAATAAATGAGACAACCCTATCTATACCATTATACATCATAATGCATCTTACTGTTGCTAGCTGCTACATAATCCATGTGGCAAGTGTTTACAGCTTCCAAGATGCTGTTGACATTTGTGGTAATCATTTGTGTTTATCTGCTGCAAAACAGCAAGTTGTAGGGAGCACAAAACTTAAAAGCACTTTTCGTTTACGACATCATGTATCAGTGGTTGTTACCACAAGAAAACTACAAAACAGATATGCAGTGATATCTGACGAGCGCTAAAAACAAAAAGGGTAAGAAAATTTGCGGTCATTAGTTAATTTTCAGACATGTCATGCTGTCAAGTCTCGGAGTATCAGACATGCTAACATGTAAACATGTGAGACTGTTGTGCAAATCGTCAGTAATGATGTGGAGCCTGCCGTCAACATGCATGCATGCGTTGTCTGCCAGTCTTACATGCTGAGGTTCAAGGACAAGACACCAAAACTGGAAAAACTTGTAGGTCACTTTGAATAAAAGCATCTGCCAAATGACTAATGATGAAAAGTTGATGCGAGCAAACATAACTTTATTTTTTTTATTTCCGCTTTCAATGACGAATATGACCGTCATTGTATGGGTAAGGGGCCAATCCCATTTTTAGAGGGATAGAAATGGGATTGGCTCTTAGAAACAAAATTTTTTTTTTTTAACTTTTTACTGCGTGTGTGCGTTCAGCAGTTACAACCCAGGATGAGTCTTTGCAGGACATCAGCAAATCAGTCTCCCCATACAAAGACACAGCTGTACAGACAGGTATCATTACTACTTACTACTATCGTAACTACTTTTTTTCTTAAAATCAGAGTACAATTAACACGTTGTTTACAGATTTTCCTCTTCTGTTTCTGTGCAGAAGCGGCTCCCTCTCTACCTCTCACAACAGAAAGTGCTCAGGCTCTTCACATCTCTGCTCCTCCAAACATCAGGAACCGAGCAGTGAGAGCAGGCAAGGAGAATATCGGCCTGCGAGGAGGAGGAGGAGCAGGAGGAGGAAGAGACCCATATGAGGCATTTGCCAGGACAGACAGGAACGACAAGAGGAGGCCAGAGTGGAACACACAGAGGTAGAAACATTTAGGCGATCAGCTACCGTCTCAATAAGGAGTCACACAAGTCTTGTTATATGCGTTTACTAAACTGTGGTACTCGATCTCCAGACCCAGCCACCGGTTTGTTCCAGCATCGGAGCGTTACCCTGCCGCTCTGCAGAGGAACAGACAGGAGAGTCGACTGAAGAGGCAGGCCGAGCTCCTCGCCCTGCAGAAGAGGGCCTGTCTGTCCAGGACTGACCCTCCTCCTCCTCAGAGCCAGGAGACAAGTGTCTGCTCCAACCCCACACAGACCAGAACCAGTCCCAACAGGAAGGTGGGAGGTTTCCTGACTCCTGTGATGATTTATGTCCCAGCCACTTTGGTTGGATGTGTGTTAATGGCTGTTAATGTTTCAGGTGGAATGTGTTTCCAGAGAACAAGGCATCTCTGCAGCCATCAACGCTGAAAGGTGGGTAGTTCTCCTCGCATTCTTGTCGCTGTTAAACAAAAAAAAACTGAAGAGGCTAAAGAAAGGTTGGTTCTTTGTGAGAAACTTAGTAAGAGGTTACTTGAAAATATATTTGAGTTTAAAGGTCTTACAGGTCTTTGCATTTACTTTGATTTGAATTGGAAGTAGAAGTTTAACTGGAAATGCACCAGTTGAACCTCGTCCATGCTTTACTTCATATACATGTAAATTAAAAAGCAAGATGGGGAGATTCACTTACCGTGCGAAGGTCTATAGACAGAGCTCGCTGTAGGAGTTTTCATACTACAATTTATATAAAAAATTAAGTTGTTAATGTTTTTTTTTTTCTTTTTAAACCAAATATTGACAGTTATCTATAATGAGTCCTGTCAGTGTCTAGATGGTGAAGTGGTTTTAAGTTTTTTAGGTCTGACTAAATAAATGTGTCTTCAGGGGGCGGTCTCCTCCCGTCCCTGCTGTCAGACACAGAGTGCAGAGTCAGCAGGCATCCAGCCCTTCTCCTCCAGTCCTGGAGTTCATTCCCTACGTCCGGACTGATGAAGTCTTCAACATGGACCCACTGGAGCCTGCTGACACTCCCCCTCCTGACACACACACAGGTTAGACGCACACACTAAACAGGACATTTCAGTTTCAAACTTGTCCCTCTGATGTGCTCATTCCCAATCCTGTCCATCCTCGTCACTTCTAAAGAGAACTTCAACATCTTCATCTTCGCCTCTTGTCTTTTCCTCACTGCTACAGTCTCTAACACACACAGCATAGCTGTCTCTTGTTCACCTTTCCTTTTAATTAGCGACTGAGCATTTTCCCATTGTGTTGTTTCTTTTACTTAAGTAAATCAGTTTAGTAGAAACAGAGTCAATGATGAGGGACATGGAAATAGCATACAAGCAGCAGCTAGTTAGTTAAAAAAAATAGGAAATTGTGTAGGAGGGAAGTGGAAAAAAAGTTTAGATATGGAGGAAAAAAAGGATAGTTGACCGTTATTGTGAAGCTTTTTCTTCTGTCTGCTGTATATAAACATACTTTCTCTCCATCATAAGATCCTCAGAGCTCAGCATCTGTGAACGCTCCCTCTCATCGAGACCCTCTCCTCCATCCAGAACTGCTTCGCAACACACACACCCACCGACAGCAGGAGATCCTGAGGGGCCTGGCTCAGCTACGGCAGGTAAAGTACATCCACTAAAAAAACATTTCAGCTTGAATACAGTTTTTGTTTTACGTCACTGAGGAGAAGCTACTAACATTTTAACAAAACCCTTAATTTAACATCAGTGTCTGTTTTTTCTGGTCAAGTGCAGGTTGATCAGAGTCCTCACCAATACACATGTACAAACCAATGTTCGTGTGTGTTTTCAGGGTTTATTACAGAAGCAGAGAGAGCTGGAGACGGACCTGAATCCTCTACTAAAGCGCCATGACGGCGAGATCCGATCATCCTCTGCCAGCCACCGCATGTGAAGTCTGACTGTTTACAGCTACACTTCCCATCTGGCTGCTCACTGGGTGTGTGTGACAGTGACTGTGCGTTTCAAGGAGCTGGCATTAAGAACAGTAACAGAAAACTTAGTGTTTCCACTGCTCTCATCCAGTGTTTAAACTGGATGCTCCTGTGCCACAGCGCGAGGGGTTAAGGGTTGGTTCGCAGTTTCCCCAAGGTCTGTTTTTTATGCTGTAATTATTCCTCCTGTTCATAGTGACCATGAATTGATCCCTTTTTTAAAGCCTGCAGTGATATGGACAAAATCTGTAGTCGTCCTTCTGTGAAAATCAATCAATCAATATTCAAATGTGTATCTAAGGTTAATCAGAAACCTGCAGACAGATCCTGTGACGACCTGCGACAGGAGGAGTATCTACAGCAAGCAGAACTTGTTGGAGCCTTTTTTTTAATGGACGTCTGACCTTTCTTATCAAAAGTTTACGTTTTACTTGACTATTAAGAAACAGACTGCAGAAGAATTTAAATGGTAATCTTAAAATGGGGCGACATGTTCGACCCGTTCTTGTTTTAATTACCATGATGAGGCAGAAGTGATTGTTCTTTTAGGTCAAAGTTCTCCTTCAAGACACAGTGTAGTCTTAAAGGAGCGTTGAATGGATCATGACACGAAGTCACCTGAAAATCTCTAATCGGAATTCAACACCACAAATGACAAAATGATGATAAAAACATTTCTACAGTGCAACAATTTACAGCAGAGGTACAACGGTACAGGTTTCATACTGTACTGGGTATTTTTAGATGTACTTTTACAGTCCTAAAACATCAAGCTGCATCCAGTGAATACTGGAAATTACATTTGGCATTTCCTTCAGCCAAATCGACAAAAAAAAAAAATCTGTCTGAATTACTCGGTTGTGAAAATGACCAAAACTCACATCTGCTGCAGTTCAACACTAGCACTTGACCGAGCTTTTAAACATTTCACTACAACCTCTTGGTATTTTCTAAAAATCTGCTCCATCGTTTCTACCTCAGATCACGGCTCCTTTCAGACTAAACTACTGCTCGTGTTTTCTCCTGCGTAGCAACTGAATGTAAATAGAGGAGCAACATTTATTTATGTCAAGCTTGTATTTTAAATTTCAGTTTTTAATGCCTGACACTCGACCAACCAGGTATGAAGTTTGTTTCCTTCTTTCAGATTAGAAAGTTTCGCACTGTAGAAACAGTTGACTTATTTAAATCATGAATTAAAGATGGTTTTTGTTTCTTCAGCTTCCTGCTGGCCGAGGGGCTCACGTTTCTGTTTATGCTTAAGTGTTGTGCATTTTTTGTATTATAGTATTTATTGTAAATGTAATAAATAATGTCACATGTACTAAGATTTCTCATTTGCCCTGAATTTCCCCCAGTTTACATTCAAAACCTCATCCCTAGGACTGAAAGAAATTCACCTGGCCATCATTTTATTAGTTGATTGATCGTTTGAGTTATTAAACATTTTGACAGCAGCACAGATCCACATAACCTGCTTCACACGTTCTTTTCTGGGTCACTAATAAAGTGATTTGTACAACATCTGCAGACAGAAGTGTTTTTCAAAATGACGATTTGTTTGAATTTAAGACTTTGGTTGTGGTAGATTATCTTTGTGTTAAATTTATCTTAATGTAATAAATTTGATAACAGATTCTTTTCAGAATAAAGGTGTCAGGAGGTAATTATCATTTATGAAAGTTTTGTCATCACCTTTTCACTGATTAGTAATACTGTACTCACCAAGGTGTAATACAGTAGTAAAGTCACCTGTTGTCAGGTTTCCCCAGAACTGCTGGAAAGATTTTACTGTGACAGATGGAAGCAAAGATCCACAGATATAACAAACAGTAGAATAGAGAGGTGTCTGTCTGTCAAATATACTTGAAAATACCACAAAATTGACAAAAGAGGCATCATTCTTCAAGCTGTAAGTAAGCCAATTAATTAACTGGCAGCCATTTTGATTTGAGTCAGTTTAACTTAATTCAGAAAGTTTCAGATTCCGGTTTATGAAATCAAGTTTTTTTTTGTTAGCATGTGATGTTTTCTTGCAGTTTTGTGCTGTTGGTCAGACAAAACATAAGAGTAAGAAGAAACTCATCTTTACTCATTTACTTACTTTAGGCAAGTAAGTAAATATTTGTACTAGCAGTACAAGTAGTACTGCTAGTACAAACATGAGTTTTAAAACAGACAAGACCCCCTCATAATAACTTCAAGAGAGAGATGAAAATGTCTGTGAAAGCTGCTCAGAGCAACAATAGTAACAATGATTGTGATTCAAAAAGAATTAAATCTGAAAACGTACTCTTCAGGACCTGCAAATTAAGGAATTCTGTCCATCGGATGGTCGAGCAGTGTCGGTTTGCCAGAGGGTAGCAGCTCTCTCCCAGCCTGAAGGTGGTCAGGTGGTTCAGACGTCTTATCAGGAATCCACCTGGGAACGCCCTGGAGGGATTACACTTCCCATCTGGCCCGAGGCCTCAGCACCCATCAGGAGGAGCTGGAGAATGTTCCTGAGAACAGGAGCGTCTGGTTGACCTCACTGAAACTTACCGCTACTGGATAAACTGCAGTAGACGGATGCATGGAAAGGATTCAGATCACTTAACATTGATGTTTTGTTTTTGGCATTAAAGGGTGATTTCTTTTATTCAGTGTCAAGCTTAGATTGAATATGTTCATAAAGGGGCTGAAACTTATTTATAATTGCTGTGTGTCGCCTGTAGTTGTGGTCAGATTTGTTTCTAGGTTTCTATTCTTTAATTCGCATCAACACAGAGGCAGCAAAACCCAGGCATCACTGAGAGGAAAGATGTCACTTTACTAAAACATATTTTATGGAACCTTTATTTAACTGGACTTTGACCAAGGTGTTGGGTCTCTGGTTCCACATCTGAAGACGACTGTAAAAAACCCAGGAGTGATCTGAGATTTGATAAACAGATGATCTCAGCTGTGAAGTCGAGCTTCCTCTAGCTGACACTGTAAAGCAACTTCAAGTCTTTCTTTTCTTTCAATGATTTTCAAATAGCAAGTCATCATGCTGATGGTTTAAACTGCTGCTCGTCTCTTGATCGTATGACTCCAGTTCTTTAGCTACTAAATTATGCAACAGTTTACCTCTGAATGTTGGAGCAGTCTCACACCTGGCAGCATTTAAACTGATTGTATTTGTTTTCCTTGGCTTTTATTGTGTAGTCTGATACTGTCTTAATCATTGTTTTACGTCTTCTGTTATTTTATTTGTTTTTATTCCTTTCTTACTTTTATAAATTTATATTTATGTGAAGTGCTTTGGTCAACGAAATGATCTTTTTAAAGTGCTGTATCAATAAATTACATTTCATATAATTTGACTTGACCAATCGGACCTCTGGGAATGTTGCATACATATAATAATAAGTTTTGTTCGGACAAGAGAAGATATGAAAGTCTGCACCGTCTTTCAGGTGATGTTAGATTGTAGCATGAGAGCAGGTGGATGCTGACGAGAGGTCACTTACACGCTGTGTGTTAAAAATGTCCCATTTTAAGGAAACATCAAATCTCCACTGTGAGTTTGCTGCACGATGATCTTGTTAATAATCACATTTTAAAAAAATAAAATAAAACAAACAAAAAAAAAAAGATGCCCAGGAAGTCGAGTCGAACTCGCTGGTGTCTTAGGCAAGTTTAATACAAAAAACCTCTGATGTAAAAAAAACAAAAAAGACAAAATAAAAAAATATTTAAGTTAAAACCAGTTTTTTTTACAGAGAGACTTCCTACATACAACAACTAAACAAACAACTCCCAGGGTAACAAACCAGTCATTACAAAGAACTATTTTACAAGACACAAGTGTCCACTGGAAGACGTGTAAGGCAGTCTGTCTCTTATTCTTTTACTTCCTTTTTCTTACATTGTCTCAGTTTCTAATTTCAGATCCACTGTGAATCTTTAGTCTCCTCTGAAATGCGAGGAGGGCAGATAAGCAGCTCAAGTCTCCTCACTGTAGAAATCGTCCTCAAAGTGATGGAGACGCCGTCAGTCAAAAACAATTGAACAAAACCGTGGAGGTGGTGGTGCGTTCGAGAAAGTGGGAAACTAGGATTCAGCAAAAGGCTTTTAACAGTTAAGTCGATCCGTACAGTAAGAAACGGGTTTGACTGAAAAACACAGCCGAACTGATCGGACCTCAGACCATTCATACGGTTAGAAGAGGCAGATTTAGAAAAGCACTTCCACAAATGGACGGCTGTACGTCTCAACACGTCAGTCTGAATTATACACAACTTTGGGAACGTCCCCACTGACATGTCAAAAAAAAGTGAGATATGGTGAGTTATGGCCTTTTCCTCCTGTACTTTATGTATTATTAGGTACTAGAACACCAGCAGGTCGTGGTTACAGGATTGTGAAGAGTCGACTGCAGGTTTTTAGTCCGGTTTCTCTACAGCAGCTGATTTTTGCAGTGAGAGCAGGTCCACACTCTGCACACTACTCAACGGTTAGTATCTACCAATTACATCAGTGTGATATTATCCCAGATATTTCAGGCACAGAGATGTTCCTATGATTGGCTACAGGGAATTAAATGATTACTTTACATCTGGAAAGTTAAACTCTGCTAGTTTTTCAGACTTTTCACTATCACATAAAAGCAAAAATGTCCTTAAAAGACAGACATTGCTCTGAACATTTATAACCAGTTGGTAAGTTTGGGTTTAACATTCTGCCTGTAGCCGATTTTACAAACCCCTGAATGACTGAAGGAGATCCAGGACGGTTTTGGATCAGGTTTAGGAGCTGCATAAGTGTTCTCACTGGTTCTTTAGTGTAGCGCCTGAGGATATTCGTGATCTTCGTTTATGAAGTGCATTTAAGATACTTCGTGCTAATTTTTGTATTAGTTTACTTTGTTTTATTGGCAGTTTTAATTAGTCTGCAGCAGGTGTGTGCAGGTTACTGGACCAGGTTACCGTGGTTGATCAGCTGCTGTAGATAAACTGGCTCTCTACATCCCATTAAAGCCGCCTCTCCTCTGTCCCCCTCTGTACCTGCTGCTGCCCTGACCTGCAGGGTTGTGGTAGCTTCCCAGCAGACTGGCACCAGTGCCGGATTGTGGGAAGCCCCAGACCAAAGTGGCAGCACCTGTAGGGCTCAGGCCTCCTGTCCAGACAGGTGTGGAGCCCAAGAAGCTCCTCATCCCTCCCAGGTTAGTCAGAGGCCCCAGCATGTGGCCTGGGGAGAAGGCCTGGCTGGGGAGCGGAGCCAGGTGTGGGGGCTGTAGGAGGCCAACGCCCCACTGCTGCTGAGGTGGAGGATGTGGGAGGGAATGTCTTGGAGGAAGATGCAGTTGCTCCTGGCTGTTGAATTGCTGCTGATGTGGCCGTCGGGGCAGAGCAACACTGGGGATGTCATCCTGGCTCGTTACCGTGGTGATACTTCCTGTGAGCTTGGTGCCACCGGCAGTTCTAGGCGGCGCTCCCTCTGCTCGTACGGGCTGCTCCTGGCCCGAAAGTGCATCTCTACAAAACGGAAAAGATATGCATTTATCATCTTGTTCACACGTTTTGCTGATCAGACAGTTCCTGAAAGAGTTAGCACTGTTTAAATAATCTGACCTATTAAATAAAACAATGGTTTCAACAACAAAACACAAAACTGATAATATTGTTAGTACAAAAACTTCACATGGTATCCACTCATTGTGGCTGCAATGTTTGAGGTTGAATAAAAAACAAAGTACTTTAACAGTCGATTTTTTTTAGGTGTGTGACTGATTTTAGGTGAAAAGCACAAACTGCAGCAAGAAAAGAAAAAGCATCTGCTCTGTGAAGGTTCTTTTCACTTCACAATTCAATCTGATGCTATAATGATGGAGTTATCAGTGTGTACCAAATTATTCCACTTAACCAAGAAATTCTCTGTTATTAAAATGTCACCACGTTATGAGACAGGACGGATTTTTGTTGACATGCTTTACTGTGGATTTTTGTGTGAACCAAGAAGACACAAAATTAAGGTTTAAAGCTGTATAATCCTGTAACCATCCCGAACCATCTGCCCAGGAGTGTTAACAATTTCAGATGTTACAGATTCAATTTTGATATCACAAAACTGAGGACAGAACATTGCCATTTCACAAACCTTGGCCTGTCGCCCCCTGCAGGATAGGAGGAGGAACTGGAGGAGTGTTTAGCTGTGTCGGGAAACACAGGCGCTTTTTGTTCATCTAGTTTCTCTGTTGTGTCGCTGGTCGAGTCCGGCTGGTTGATCGGTCCTGTCAGTGCAGCTGTGTTCCGACTGGACGACGGGGTAGACGAGTCACTGTTACTGGTGCCGTGGCTTCCTCTCACTACTTTAACTGGTGTATAGTCTCCAGCATCTCCTTCCCCTCCTGCTGCAGCTTTCCTCTGCCTCTCAGAGGGAGGTGCCACTCTGCCCTCCCTTCTCTCCTGATCCCCCACTTCCGTCTGCAGTGCTGAGTGAATTAAGTCCAGAGTGGCTGCCACTGCTTTCCTGCCAGAAGTGACATGGACTGGCTCAGTGGAAGCTCCCTGACATGAAGGAGGGGCGGTGAGACCACTACCTACACCAACAGGATTTGGAAGGAGTTCTTTGCTACAGTCTGTTTGGGAGTTTAACTGCTGCTGTAGCTGAGCCTGACGCTCGGCCCGGAACTGTGAGATGGCCTGTCGCAGCTGTTCCAGTTTTGTGTGCGAATGTTGTGACGCTACGTCCTTACAGGAGGCGTCTGGGACGAGCTGGTCGGAGAGATGGGGGAGAGAGGGGAGGGAGGAGCCAGGCTGTTGAGACTGGTCGCAGGAGGATAGTGGGTGGGTGTGTTCTGGGAAGATAGAGGGAGAGCGTTCGGAGCCGGACACAGAGTCACCTTGACTCAGTTGCCTGCAGAGACCTGAGGACAGAGGAGGAGACTTTGAACTCTTTAAACACTAGATCCAGCTTCACAGAGAATATGAAGGAAAGTTTTAAAGACTAAGCCAGTCTTCTTTTGCTCCAATGTACCGGTATCATCGACAACTGAGCTCAAGGACTGCGTCACAGATGACAGTGGATTATCACCTTCTTTTTTTTCAACCTTCACATCACAGGAAAAGTGGAGGATCTTCCACCTACGATCCAAAGTCTGTGCAGTGGTGGCTTTACTGTGTGTTTGTGACGCTGTGTCACTGAGCCGGTGAAAACTCACTACTGAAACATTACTTAAAGGTTTAAGGCCATTTTCCCCTTTTATTGTTGTGTGATCTTCATGTCAAGGAGGTGTTTAATAAACGGGTTTATTTGATATATGTCCACAGAAACGTAGGAAAGCTCCGGAGGCGTCCTGTTAAGGAGTTGGTAGCAGATGGAGTTCAGACAGTGAAATGTGCACAAAGTGTGTGGAAGCAGAGATGTTTCTAACAGGTAATTGTAAAAAAGTAAAAAGCCTATTGTTTGGATAAAAAAATATTTTTTTTATTTGGGTTGTAACTGCCCCATCAACAAAAAACAACAAAGACAGAAAAATCTTTTATTAGAAACGTTTTTTATCAACAGGGAAGATGCAACTATTTGTCACAGCCGACAATTTTGGCCACACTGATGATAAATGGTTTGCACTTATATTCTACCTCTTGACCTTATTGTTCGAACAAAAAGCTTTGTATATTTGTATGGTATTACCAAGTTTTTGTTTCATAAACTAATGTTTTATAACTACAAAGCTCAGCTCAGTGAAACTACTACACGTCACTTTAACCTGGACTTTCTGGCTCAGAGTGTAGATAAACTGTGCCTTCACACTTTGTCCTGCAAGTAGTTCTACTCATAACTTTATGAAGATAAATATGGATCCAGGTCTATTTTTATTTGTTTCCTGTTTACTAATTTATTTCATTTTATTTCACTAAATAATTTTTAAATGACCTAAATTTTTTTTACATACTTTATATAGATTTCTGTATTTTCTTTTTGATATTATTATTTAGTCTTTAGATTTTATTCACTATACTTTACTGTATAACTGACTGTATGACAGTGTGCATCTATATCTTGGGTCCTGTCCAGACTTGGCAGAGTTTTCAAATGTGTCTCACTCTCCACAGACTTTTAGGTCATCCGTTTTCGTTTTGTTCCTTCATCCACTACAGTGTCACTGATTAGCCTCTCAACAGCAGTTATGAAACACAATAAAGCTTTTTAACTTTATATAAATGTTCAACTGACCTCTGGGTGACAGCAGGTCATCTATGATTGGCTTCTTGTCCTTGATGTCATGGAAACCAACCAGCCTGGTAAAGTCGCGCAGAATTTCGTCAATGCCGGCCACAATGACGCCGCTTTCAGAGCAGGCATCAGATTTCTCAAAACGATGCTCTGATTTGGAAAAAAACAAACAAAAAAACAAAACAAAACAAAACAAGTAACATAAGTAAAACAGCTCATGTGACAGAGTAACTGCTGAGATCTGAAAACTTCATCAGGTAACTACTGGGTCAAACGTACTCATCAACTTGGACTCTAAGTACAGCTGACGTGTACATACCAGTCAGGAAGAGTGTGTGACGGTACTGCGTGTATCGGCCCTGGAGTTCGATAAGACAGTCCAGATCAGGTGACTGATGGTTCATCATGTCGCAGTGATGATATGGCAGGAACTCAACAATCTGCCGCTTCTGATAGGCTGACAGTAGGTCCAGCAGGTTGGCTGCATCTCTCCTGAACCTAACAACCAAGCAAACGGACTCACTAGTCAGTACTTACAGTTGGTGTAACAGCCCATAGGATGTGATACAGGTGTCGTGTCTGACTTTGACAAAAGATTATTAGGTTTATAAAAAAATTTAGTTAAAGGTTGTGACATTTACTCCAGAGAGGCATTTTAATCCCCTTGCAACATTTTCTTCAGCATCAAATCAATCCATGATTAATTCCATGATTAAAATAAAACAGGAACTGTTAAGTAGTTAACAAAAAAAAAAAAAAAACTATAACAGGAGCATTTACTTTTTCATTTGTTTTGAACTACTAATATAACCAATGTTTTTTTGATTATGTGGATTCCTGTCAACATCAAGAATCGTGAACTCCTTTCCATAAGATATATTGTTGATGTCTGTGAAGTGATTCAACTATCCAGTTATGTGCTTGTCTTTAACACTGTGTGCAGTTTGACAGGATTAAAACAAATGTATTGTCCTGTTAATGTGTTAAATCTTCACGATCAGTTAATTACTTTCACACCGCACTGATCCTTGCTCATCGTACATGCACTGACTCTCTCAGTCGTGGTAGTGTCTGTGTCTGAAAGAAGTCGAGGGGAACATTAATGCAACAGTAACAGTTTTTCCTCTCCACTGTCGCCTAATGCTCGCTCAAAGCGGATTTGTTGCGTTCTCTGTATTATTTTGTTGTATTGTAAGGTCTTGAAGCTTACATTGTGAGGTGCCTTGAGATGACTTTTGTTGTGAATTGGTGCTACAAAAACAAACTTGAACTGAACTGAATCATATAGGCCATTAGACTGTTGACAGCATCAGTACCTGGCTTGTTCTTTTAATTTCTTGTGGGTTTTGCAGTGAACCTTCCACTTCCAAACACTCTCTGGAGAACTGTGCTGTTCCAGGAACATCAGCAGAGCAGCTAGTCGATCTGCAGAACAACATCAAATTAATCCACTAATCCATTATCTCCAATGACTTATTCAAATATTTCTAGCTCATTATAGTGTACATTAATTCCTGAAAATAGTCTCAATATTTCTTTTAGTAATAACAGTGTAAAAATGGTCTAAAAATACTTTTGTTTGGATCCGTACCATGAGTGATGAAATCTGGATTGAGGAGCAACTCGTCCGAGACGATGCAGCCTCCAGATACGAAAAGCTCGATGTAGCTGTTGTTCCTGATGTCATCCAGAGTATCGATTCCCACAAACACCACAGAGGGATGTCGCTTCAGAAACATCAGTTGTGGGATCTGATTGATGAAAAACAGATCATGCCTGTGGTTGGTGGTGAATTTCAGCCAGTGAAACACAAAGTATCCTCAGTTCACACAGATTACGATCCTATATCAAGTTGTCAAGTGGACACTGAGTTCAGGCTGCCAGGTGACTGGGATGTGAAAACACTCACTGTGAAATTTTAGGTGAAAGTATTAATAAATCAGATTAGGTTTCACATCTGAGTAGAAAAGCTCACAGTGATTTGACAGAACTCCTCTGCACTACATTTAAGCATTTAAGACGTGGAGCTTCACATACAGTATTTTGGCACAGATCATGCAATTTTTTGTAACACATGCAATCTCTCTCTATGTACCTTCACAAAATACAAGAGTTAGAGCAGAATAAGCACAAGCTAGAAATAAGAGAGAGAGGAGAGGAAAAAAATTATATCAACCCCACAGTTAAATACTGCAACATTCACAGTAACAGAATATGAGATGTGACGAGGCGACTGTGGCACTGCTCAGGAACAGCAGGGCGTGGCCACACACACAGGTGATGCTGGGTGTGTATTCTAGTTACTTGCACAGAACAGCTTCATCAGCTAGGGGGAGAAAGATATTAGATAATAACAGTGTTCTCATTTTCTACCACACTCGCTGCAGATGTCGAGCTGATCTCAAAGCCAAAGACTCCTGCACATGTACAGACATGACTGGTTTTGCTCCAGTCCCATAGGAGCTCAGGTCAATTACTTAATGTACACACTGGTAGAGTCTCACCTACACCCGCCGTGAGACAGTTGGCACCACTTAGCTTGTTAGTTTGTTTGTGAAAGTGACAGCGATCTTGGACTGACAGCTGCAAACAGTTGCGGCATCTTGCAACCAGAACTAATGACATGGCAGCTTGTGAAGCCAAAGACAAACCCAGCAAGGATGTTGCAAGAAGTCACTGCCATGGGAAGGTTGACAAACATTACAACATACAGCATGTACTTATTTTACTCTGAAGACTCAAACAACTCTACAGAGTGGTTAATCTGCACAAATCACAGTGTTAACAATCAGTAACAAAGAAACCATATGGACTAATGTGATCATAGCCTTCAGAACAAATGTGAGGTTGTTCAGTAAGAGCTGGACTAATGCAGAGCACAAGAAGACACATCCAACGGCCACTGGTGGTCAAGACAAGGAACAGACATAGTTCTTTATCATCCAGAAGCACCTTGTGTATGTGTCCTGCTATGTCTTTGTTCTTAATGATGACCAGCAGTCTGCTGTCAGAGTTTTCTTGGTTCAGAAAAGCCGCAGGAGCCTGCTCAACGTTCCCCTGCTTCAACAGGTATTCCTACAAAATAAGAGCACACAAACACGGCATGCTGATGAAATTCATATAGAAGAGTGTTAATTCAAATAAGCAATTGCGTAATTCTGGCAAAAACCAGTGATGTTTAAAGTTAGTGATTAAACAATAACACACAAAATTAAATTTTCACACTGATAAGTGACCAAAATTAAGATGTCTTTTAAAGCTGCTTTTACACATGCACTGGACTCTGGACTTTCTCCGGACATTACTCGGGTGAACACCGACACGCAGGTCAACCCACACGGACATTACCCGGGCTTTATCCTGCCAGTACATCAGTACAAAGTCTGTGTAATGTCTGTGTGAGCCCGAGCGTGAACACAGCCTGTAATTCTCCAGGTAATCACAGCGAGACTGTGGGTGTTTCCTGTCAGTAGATCTGCTCAGCACAACACCGGAAATGTTTATCGTGTTTTCTGCTGTTGTATTGAGCTTCACTCCATGAAACTGATGTTGTACTCTGTATATGTGTGAAAGGGGCTTTAGAGTTAGATTAACAAAACTAACAAAATTTGAATACAGCCTCAGTGTTTCTCAGTGTCCCCTGTGAAGAAGTTTTACCTGCATGGATTCCAGTTTTGAGTCTTTTCTGTCAAATTCTTCATCAAATCTGTGGCTACTGAGCTACAACTTAGCTTACTATTTCAAAATGTTTCAGATAAAAAAAAAAGTATTTATATGGACTTTATTATTTATCTAGGCATTCTTGATCATCTTTTCTTTACAAAGATGACGCTCTTGAAATTACCTTTACATCTCGGCAGACCTGGTCCTCGGGTTCGGTGCTGTGGAGGTAGAACTGCAGGGAGTTTCTCTTGACGTCTTTGAGGATCTCGAACAGGCTGCTGAACACCTCTGGCTGCAGCTGGCTGATCACTGAGCTCAGGGCTGTGGGCGGTGGAGTGGGGCCTGTGCTAGTGCCTGGAACAGACACACAGGCCGAACTGGAGACCAGCTCGGAAGAGTGTGACGGCTTAGAGACAACACTGAACCCCGGCAAAGTCACCTCACAGTTTGAGGTTGCGGTACTGCTCCTGGCTTCTACATCAGTGGAGCAATGTACAGTCCTGGCAGTGCTGTTCTCTTGTGTTTGTCTGACACTCTGAGCGACTGTCCTGCTATTGTCCAAAGTGTGACTTTGCTGTAGTTGCCAGTGGGGCTGTGTGGGATTGATATGAGAAGCAGGGAGTTTGGCCGTGCTGCAGGCCGAGCCGGACCCAGAGGTAGGAACAGATAAAGTGACATGAGAAGTTGGGGGACTCCTGCTGTTTGCAGCATCAAAAAACTTTTTGTTACCTACATCTGGCTGCCGCAACACAGGAGTCTGACTGACTGAAGCACTGACTTCAGTAGTCCTGAGTTCACTGCTCGCAGAAACCTCGTCGTCTCTATCCGTTGGAGCATTAGCTGCTCGGATGCCTGCAACAAAAGCACTAACGCTGCTAGCCAGCGCGGCATCTGCATCAGTCTGGCTGGTGGCAGCTTTATGGTTCGGCCATTTCTCAAACTCTGTTAGCATGCTGTTAATGCTGTCCTGCAGTGAGTGAACGTAGTCATGGACCGGCGGACATGGGTTGTAGAAAGACACATACTGTGAAAACTGCGATATTGAGGAGTGTGGGAGAAGGTGTTTAAGTTCACCGGTTTCTGTGTTTGAGGTGGAGTGTGGAGACTGGGGGTAGTTGTAGTGAACGCTCTCCTCATGCAGGAGGAGTTGTATCTCAGAGGAGAAGTCACCTAGATGTTTGTTCACAATGCTGTCAATATCTTCTGCAGAATAACTAGGAGGAGAGGAGACGGATGAAGGAAACACAGTGCCTCGTACTAGATCCTTCGCTTGTACCTTCTGCTCCTTCCCACTAGCTACCTCATGTATCATGCCCACCACCTTCTCCAAATCTTGCTTAACATCTTTGGTTTCTTTTTCACCTTCTTTAAACTGCTCCAAAGGTTCTCCCTTTGCATCCTCCACCTCCTCTGTTTCTCCCTCTACATTCGCCTTCGCTCGTTCTGTAGGTGGGGGTGAGTGACTTGTCCTCCTCTCTGGAGCTGGAGGAACAAATGACTGGATGAACGCTGGAACAGATGGCTCTTCAGTATTCTTTTCGTTCCCCTGAGGTTTCTCTTTTCTGTCTACGGACAGTGCTGCAGGAGACAGACTGAGTTAGACACATTATCTTAGTATATTGACTAATGTATGACAACAGGTCATGACTTCTAAAGGCTTTTTTATTATTATATTTGGATTGAAGCGCAACATGTGGCCAGAACAGTGAGCCCAATTTAAATATTGATCCTATTAAACATCTGCATTTAAAGGGGTTTTCTGTGGTTTTGATTAACACAAACAGAGAATAAACTATATCAAATTAAGAGTTAGAGACTGTGAAATGGTTGATAGCTAACTCTAAACAAAAAACAGGTAAAAACTGAGGGTGGCAGTATTGTCTGAAACTTAAAACAGATCAATTAGATCCTAAAACCAGCTCAGGTTGACTGAGGTTACCTGTAATCTCCCTGGAGACTGTGGGGGCTAACTGCTCCTCGTTAGCAGCACTGTGCTCCCTGTTAAGTGGATTGAGCTCTTTAGGCTTCGGGGACTGGCATTGGGAAGGGGAGGGGTGAGACAGGCATTGGGAAGGAGAAGTGGGAGGACTGGGCTGTGGAGATGGGCACTGCGAGGGAGAGGTTGGAGGACTGGGCTCAGGGGACAGGCACTGAGACGGTGAAGCCAGGGGACTAGGCTCTGGAGATGGGCATTGGGAGGGAGAAGGGGGAGGGCTGGGGTCAGGTGATGGGCACTGGGAGGGAGAGGGGGGAGGGCTGGGCTGAGGAGACAGGGTGGGGCTCCTCCGTGGAGGTTTGGTTGTTGTGGTGATGCATGTTGCTGTGGCGTGGTGCTGGAAACGAGGGTCCTGAGGGATGTTTCTGTCTCTGTGGGAGTACCGCTCCGAGGACAGACCTGCAGACAGAGTTCAGCGTTTAATTCCTCATTCTGACCTGAAGTTTGGTCATAATCTGCTCCTTAACAACGGCTTTGCACAACTCTAGTACTACAGTAATACTACTAAAGTACTACTACAGTTTCCAAAAAAAAGTAAAAAATTAAAGACCCTGCAGTTTCATTGATCTAATGTTCTTGCCTTAATCCTGAGCAGTGGGCAAAGTACCTACCTATTCTGGCCGGTGTAAAATGTGAGTTTGAAGGATATCCCTCAATAAAATGTCACTGGGTAAGCAGAGCAGAATCATGCCTTTATTGTATGTTCGTCAGAAAGGGCATCATTTACAAAATTTATATTTTAACCATTGTGTTTGCTCACAAAACGTGAAAGTGGAATATGTGCAGTGTAACAGCGTCCCCCAATTAAAAATGGTTCTCCACATCTCCATTTTTTGAGATCTGTAGAGGAGAATTAGTCATTCCCTATCAACAACAAGACCTGTGTAGCCTACAAATTTTTTTTTTAATTAACCAAGATAATAAAATCTAATAATTTCCTTTGCAATATTAGAGGTAGAGATAATCTTAGCCATCACCTACTGCATATGCTCATCTCATAGTTTTCACTATCACTATAGAAGACTGTAAACTGTGACAGATGTGTTCATAATGTTTGAACTTTCAAAATGGCATTTAAAACTATTGGTAGTACACATTCTTGTGACATGACTGAGTGTCAACCTGTATTGGGCGACGCAGGAGGTCACATGAAGAGCACGTATTAAAGCAGGTGTGAGAGTCATGGACGAACTACAGAAGCCTCGGGCATCATTTGGTATATGAATATAATTTAGAATTGTAAATATCAGCACACACATCTAAATGCATATTGGTGGCACCAGAAAAGAGCAGTTAATGAGATCATAGGATCTGAATGGTTCTGTTGTGTTGCAGCCTTTCATATGTGTCTGTGACTGAGGGTGAAGATCAGCTGCTGAATAAAGACAGCTGGTGAGGTGAGATCGTTATATATTAGTTGTTACTGTATGTGATAAAAATGAGTACAAACCAATAAAAGTATCGAAACACTTGTTTAACAGACAAACTCTCAGAATAAAGTCAGCGCTGCCCGTGTTCCCCCACCCACCGTTGGGTTACCTGTAACAAGCTTGTTCGCTAATCACTATGATCACAGTAAAGTGAAAACAGACTGTGTGTAGAACAGTATGGTAACTCTTAATTTGGTATATAGAGAAAACTGAGCAGTTCTGGTGACTGTGTCTGACAGCAGCCATCCACTCTAATAAGCCCCTCCCCCTGCCAGGTATAGGCTACCTGCTCAGGACTGAGTCACATCAGCAAGAGGAGGACAGAGAATCAGTGAACAATAATAACCCATTTCTATGTTTTTTTATTCTTTTTAAACCTCACCCAATTCTTAATATTAGGATTATTATGTATTATCTTGAGATTATAGTGAGAAGTGAGAGATTATTTTCAGCTGTGTGTACCAAATAAACTGTCAACTTCTGTTTTTATCATTTAAAAATACAGTCTAGTAGTTTTATCAGATTCTTGTCGTCTACAAATAATATTCTAAAATGTTTTTTTAAAGGCTATACTGCACTGCTGTAGTACCTGCTCTGGTAAGATTCAACACACATTTCCAAACTTCCAGTTTTTTGCTACAACTGATTAATGGTCTGGCTGCACTTCTGAACCTTATTTGCATCTGACCATTAATTTAACTCACAACTTGTCTAATTTCTTTCTGTTCTGGTTCTGTTACCTTGTAAGGCTATATTTCAAAGATGGGTAAATTGGTTTAATTGTAACACTCTCCAACTTAGTCTTAATAACCAAGTTATAGATATGGTTTGAAAAGCTTTATGTTGTGAAAAAGTGACTTCATTTGTTATTTTATTAAGATTTATTTTTATTAATTTTTTATTTTATTTTTTTAAAATAACAGAATTTGCACATTATTACATATTTTTGTCTGTCTGATTACATCAGTTCTAAAAAATAAATCAGATATTACAATCAGTTACTTTTTTACTCTTCCTTAGGTACTTTTTACTTCTACTTTTTTATTTTGAAAAAACACTTCTCTTACTTGAGAACAATTTTACTACTCCACCCACCTCTGCCCCTATAAAGTAGAAAGGCCTTTCTGACACTTTCAACTCAAAAGCGTCCAACTTCATGAAAGTACAGGTCACAGCAGAGGTGGTGTAAGGGATTGCTTTAGATGGTACTGATATACCCAGTGGCCAGTGAGTGTTTTTTGATGTACACAATTCAACATTTGTGATACATGGCTAAACCAGAATAAACACTTAAGATGGTGCCGCAGATGGCTGCCTCTGTGTTTTGGTGCGCTCTACTATGTCTGTTTTAATTCTGTTTTCTTCCACAGCTCTGGTGGCTCCTACTCCAGGGAAGAGCTCTTGAACATCAGAGCTACTACCCCTGTGGACTTATTTGCGACTTTACTGGCTTCTACTGTGGATTAACTGGCTATTTTGATCAAGGATACACTTAACAAAGTGAGGCTCCGCAGAAGAGGTAGGTGTGCTGGTGCGCCTCTGCCGGCACGGATTACGCATAACGCTTCCCGGGATATTCCTCTCTAATGTGTGCTCATAACACTGCTCCTGAATGGCAACAGACTTTTCTACGTCCTGTGTTTTGTGCTTCACGGAAATGTGGCTGTGTGATCTTATACCGGACTCTGCGCTCTAGTGAATTTCAACTCTACAGACTGGACATGCACATAAAGCAAACAAAAGGAGGTGGAATCTGTTTTTATATCAACAGTGGCTGGTGCAACGATGTTACTGTATTGTTTCAGTGCTTATCGTTCTGTCCCTCATGCTGCTCTGGGACAGTCAGACCACATCATGGTGCACTTGATCCAGCATACAGGTAGAAAATAAAACTGCAAACCTGCTGTGATGACATCTAAGAAGTGGATCACTGAGGCTGTGGAGGAACTGAAGTGAGTTTGGACTGTACAAACACTGGGAAGTGTTCAGGTCTGCCACCAATAGTCTAGATGAGTACACGAACACTGAAGTCCTACATTAACTTCTGTGAGGACAATCATTCCATCACCGACCAGGGTGAGTTATAACAATGAGAAATACTGGTTCACAGTGAAACTCAGACATCTGAAGTCAGAGAAAGAGGCTGCATTTGTAAGTGGAGATAAAGACCAATACAAAGAGGCCAAGTATCTATTTATCAAGGAGGTAAGAAGTGCTTAATCAGCGCGTGGTGAGATAATGGAACAACGGATCTGCTTCTGTCTGGAAAAGGTTTAAGGCAATCACAAACTACAAGCCTAGAGCCCAACACTCTGGAGACGACCTGCCCCTGGCCACCACCTTAATGAGTTTTACTGCCGCTTTGAAAGGCAATGGGACATACCTGATATCTCACAACCCCCCACCAGCCACTGATCAGCAGAAGCCCCTGCGCTAATGCTACACCTTGTTCATCTACACAGCTTCACACCTCAGTGTCGCCCGCTCACCCTACACCTCTTTCCTTTAAAGGCAGAGATCTGACTGTTCAAACGTCTGAACCCCAGCAAAACCGCAGGCCCAGACTCTGTCTCCTCCTCCACCCTGAAGCACTGTGCCAACCAGTCTGTCTCTGGTGTTTAGACATTTTTAACACCTCACTGGAGACCTGCCATGTGCCAGCTTGTTTTAAGACCTCAGCCACAATTCCAGTCATTAAAAAGACTAAGATAACAAGACTTAATGATTACAGACCCGCTGCCCTGATTTCTGTGGTCATGAAGTCTTTTGAGCACCTTGTCTTGTCCCACCTCAAGAACAGACGTGCTTCTAGACCCCCTGCAGTTCACCTATAGGGCCAACAAATGTGTAGACGACACTGTAAACATGACCCTTCACTTCATCCTCCATGCTCTCAAGACAGTAGAGATGACAGTGGATTTCAGCAAGGACCCAGTCCTCCCCCATCATCCTCTGTGACACTCCGGTGACCTCTGAGTCCTTTCGCTTTCTGGGCACCACCATCACCCAGGAGTTCAAGTCAGAGCAGAACATCAGCTGCCTCACCAAGAAGGCTCGGCTGAGGCTGTACTTCTCGCAGCAGCTGAGGATGTTTCACCTCCCTGTGAGGATGCTGGTAAACTTCTACACTGCCATAATCGAATCGATACTCATTTCCTCAATCACAGTCTGATTTGCTGCAGCCATGGCCAGGGACAAGGCCAAGCTGCAGTGTGTCTCTGAGAAGGTGATTGGCTGCAGCCTCCCATCACTCCAGGACTTGTACATCTCCAGGACCCAGAGATGTGCAGCCAGGATTGCAGCCGACCCGTCTTACCCCGGACATGTACTCTTTCAGTCCCTCCCCTCTGGCAAGAGGCTCAGGCCCATCAGGACCAGGACCTCACGCCACAAGAATATTTTCTTCCCCGCTACTATATTTTTTCTATTTCCAATGTACACTCACTTTTTCTCAACGTAATTATCTCTATTTTAATTATTTACATATGACATGTTCATCTTCTCACTACCTATCTATCTATTACCTATTTTACACTTGCTCCACCCGTGTCATTGTGTCACATCTTTGTATTCTTACCTCTGTATTCCCCTACACTTTAATGTTTTGCTTCTGTGTCTGCATCTGACATCACAACAAATTCCTAGTGTTGTAAAGTGCTCTTTACTGTGCCTGGCAATAAACAGTTTCTGATTCTAAAACTTATAACGTCCACCATCCCCTCGTTTTGTTGTTTGCCTTCTCCACTGAACTGAAAGGAAAAGTGTGTCCAAACCATTCAGAATGTATGTGTGTGTATATGTTGTGTATGTATATAAAGGAGATGCACATTGGTGTTAATATGTGAATCTGCCAGAATGGTTCACTTTGCCAGTTCATATTGTCAATTACATATCTGAATACTGATGTATTATTTGACAATAAAATCAAATAATAATAATAAAAATGGATATTTTCTACATGTCCTGAATACCTTTGTTAAGTATGTGCTGACTGGACAGACAGACCTGTTATGGGGATGAGGACCCATGGGATCTGCCACTCTTCCTCCTCCTCCTCTTCGTATACTCCTGTTCTCCTCCCTAGTCCTCCTCTTCCTCCGCCTCCCCGGGCTGATCCATGGTTATTCGTCTCCCCGCTGTGGGAGCTGGGACTGAATCCTTCTAAACTACTGATGCTGCCAGCCGTCTGTTCCTACACACGCGCGCACACACAAACGCCCAGTTAGTGAACCTTAGCTCATCCACCCAAGTTTTTACACAACTCGTGAATCCAAGAAATATCACAGTAATTGCGCTGAAATCGAGATCTACATGAAATCTATATTTTTAACAGTAACTACTTACAATCAGTATTTTTTAAATAGAATGTACTGTACAATGTCTTACTGCAGCAAAGCTTTTATTTTAATATGACTTTTAAAACTATTCACCCAACTGTGACCGTGTGCTCATTAACATGTTAAGGGGGTGCTTTCTACAGGAACAGGAACCGTGATCATAATTCATGCGTAAAACAAAGTACATAAAAAAGAAGTACCTAAAACTAATGAGGCTTCAGAACATTTTTTAGTATAAAATTCCCTTTTACTTTAATCGTCAAATTTACCTCCAACTCTTCCTGCTTTCTCAGGTCGATGTCACAGTTAGTTGGCAAGCCCAGTTTGGTGGCCAACTTGTCAAACGGAGAGGAATCCCTCTGCCCATCCCCCAGCTCCTCACTCCAGTTCTGACTAGCTGTTCCCCTGGCAGCCTGGCTGAGGTCTGTCAGAAGCAGAGTAACATTCAAATTCAAATATCAAGAGATATATAAATGCTGGCATCATCATCATAAACAATGACAAGGTTTGGATTCTCATTGACTAGGATAAGAGTCAATATCCAGTCACCGGTCAGCATCCTGAGAAGTCTGGCAGCTAGTTCAGATCCATCTTCCCTGAGATCAATGTCCTTTAAACCCACTGAGCCAATAACAGACGCAAGAGATCCAGGAGAGGCAGAGACTTGGCTTCCTTCAGCTAGAAGTAAAAAGCAGAAATATAACATGACGGTAACATGTTGCCATAACACATTTACTTGTAAGATGAACAAAACCATCAACAGAGTAAAGGAAATGTTTATGTTCATGGTTTATACAATGATAAGCAAATAAAATTCATAGAAACTTTAAAGTATGAGCCTTATGATCAGACTTTGTAGAATAATAACTTATTACATATAAAGATCCTGATTTTATATATGCATATTCAACTGTTATCTGACTACACCATAATATTTTTTTTTTTCTATGAATGCTTTTAAAATGCCTGTGACATGTTACCACAACTATTCACCCACAGCAGCAGTCTTAGTGAGATAGTTACTTTTATTAGCACTTTTCCTGAGGAATATCAAGATATTCACAGGCTAGACCAGATACGCAGCCAGTCGACCGTCTTCTGCTCAGGGTTCCTCCTATTTGGATGTGCCTTTGATACCTCGAGTACCAGCAAGGCGAATGCACATACATTGAGTATTGTACTGAGGGTCTGCCATCAGTGTTTGTAAGCATGTATAGTCAGCACTGCATTGAATTCTACTCTATATCAGCAGAAAGCAAAAAGTTTCTTCCAGGATCTTTGCAGCTGAAGCTCCAATTCCAGTAGAATTTGGTCATTCGCTATCACTACGACTCAAAAAGGGGCACCAAGGAAGACAGACCCTCTGTGACCCCAAAATACAAATGGGGAGCAACTGAATAGCTAAATGCAGGAAAAACACAAGCATAACACCCGTAAGCCATGTTGTTGTCCACAGCTACAGAAACCCAGGACAAAAGCACAGTTAGGTGTGACAACTGCTGTGGAGAGGAAACTGGAGATACAGGATTCAGCATTTTTCATTTCATGTCATTTAGTGCAACAAATACAGAATCCTTAACTTGGCTGTCTTTATGGTCACGTCATTTATAAAACTATTTTGACAACTTTTCTGTGCCTGCTGCTGTTAAGACTCCTGTCTGGTTCACGTCTTCTCACCTGGAACCTTGTCTTGTCTTCCAGGTTCTTGTGATGCCTTCAGGAACTTAAGTGTCCTCTCTGCCGTCTCTTGTTCCAGCCTCCTCTTCCTCCCTGGTGCCTTCAGTCCTCCTCTACATCCTTCCTCCCTCCTCACCTCATTTTCTGCATTCCTCTTGCAAGTCACAACAAGGTCAACAAGCTGCTGCATCTAAACAAAAGAACAGAGATTTAAAAAAAAAAAAAATCACAGGCGTATTCATTATTTATAAACATTCTTCTTTCTTCACATTCACACAAGCCTTTGTTCACAACAATATGATTTCAGTGGCAGTCATCAAACACAGATTTTAGTTTTCACCTTTTGAGTGTTGGTCTGCCCCTCTCTAGTGTTGTTGGTCATGTTCTTCCCTGCTCCCTCTCTCTGGCCTCTGGGCCTAACCTCCTCCTCAGAGCCACAGTGTGCTTCCATCATCTGCCTGACACGGGCCACTGACATTAGGTAAAGAGTAGGGCTGTACAGGTAGGAGCGCAAGTAACCATCCATGTTCACCCGGTGGTGTCGGGGGGCAGGAAACATCTTTCCTCCTGCATCCAGTTTAGAGTCATACTCGCCCATAGGGTACTGTCGAACCTGAAGGTAAAGACAGAAAGAGGTGTTTTGAATTTTTTGAAAAATGATGGACAAATGGTTTTCCTACTTTGGTGCAGAAGAACATGACTGGCATGACTAGCATCCCCTGGATCAACTGGAAAAATGTTTGTTAACAGCGCTACTACAGGATTAAACACTTAAACACTCCGAATGGGAGCCAGGGGGGTCCAGTGGGAAAATAGTGCAAAAAGACTTCCTAGAAGATTTGCAGTGATAACAGCAGCACATTAATGATTAATGTTTAGAGTGACGTGGCAGATTAAATAGCATAATCTGAGTGTTTCTTAGATCAAGATATTCGTTGTGCTTGTGCAAACATTGTGCTTATCCAGTGAAGATCACTCATTGGAAAAATACAAACAGAAACAGGGTTTGGTCGTACCTCCCCATCTTTCAGGCCGATGAGGTATTCCTGCACCTGATGCTCCACACCAGCGGACAGCTCAGGAGGCGGGTTGGCGCGGGCCTTGACGAGGGCGTGATGCAGTGCTGGGATAAACATTTTTAGCCGTGGCATCACTGTGGCACCAGACATCAATGACTGAGAGGCATCATTGGAAGAGGAGGCACATCTTGTTACTATGGGAAGAAATAGGAAAACAAGTCAAAGCTTCACTTTGTACTGCAAATGTATGTGTTTTTACCTCTATGGCTGATTCACATGTGCTTTTTAAAGCTGCATTAATCATTATTTTTAATATCATACCTATCAGTGTGTGAAAGTGCTATTCATACACAGCTCTATGCAGCTTCATTTAGCTCAGCGTCTTCACAATGACATCACCTATCCACCCAGCAGTTACTCACTTGATTGGGACACATCTCTGGTTTCTGGAAAGATGAACAACGCCTGGAGACACCTCTTCCAGTTCTCTCCTCTCTCTGCCAATACAAAATAAGTTTTTCATATTAGGATGTATACGTAAAAAAAAACAAAAACACATTTTTTCTTGATTAATTTTGACATGAGACTCTTTCTTCATAGAGAAAACAGTTATGACACCAGTGAGACTGAAATCCCATTTTCTAGATAACTAAAGTAAAACCCTAATGTGCACAATTTTTCTTTTCCTTAACTTTCTTTGCTTTTCTGCAGCATAGGTTTCTGCGGAAATATGATCTTAATCTTACAACAATAAAACTGTCAATAAGGGAGAAATAAAGTATTAGGTTGTAAGAAGATTTACAAACTATCGCTCAGTGCCAGAGATTTTAGTTTTCACTAGCTCAGGGCTCATAGCTGTGAGGCTGCTGGTTTCAGGTATGGCTTCTCTAAATGCAACCGTGTTATAAATAATGGGTCCCCCCTCTTGCATTGCTAGAAAGTAAAACACTCCACAAAGGCATCAAGAGTTTCAATGAGCTCCAAAATTGTGCTGGTATTTTTTTAGTCTTGCCACAGGTCATCCTCTAACAGTACATTAGTCATACCAGTGGGTGTGGCCATCTGAACACTGGAGAGCAGAAAGAGAAATCCCTTCTCTGTAAGCCGAGTTGCCAGAACCTGGAAGGAAAACAAAGAGCAGTGATTTATTGGTTTTGCCACTGGTCATTCCTTCTTCCTTTCTTCTTCTACTCTTCTAACTTACTTTGTCCCAACTTTTTGTGACAGTCCTTCAACAGTTTGCTGCTGGTTTCTGGTTCAACAAGCATTTTAATATTCTTTCCTTGAGGGAATAAATACATACCTATCGCAGATATGTACAGATATGTAATATCAGTATATCTGAGAATGCAACTGTGTTAATGATAAAATAAATTCTCTAAATTTTCAGGACCTCCCTCCAAACCAACACAGACTATGACGGGTGGAGACAAACTGCACTATGATGGTAAATTCATGATTTTATGTGTTTCCAAAGTACATCAGCACAAAAAGCAGGTCAAGACATGTTCAAATTTTCCTACTTATCATGAGTCCTGCTTTTGCATAATCCGATCTTCCCCCTGCAGAGCAGCCACAAACTGATCAGATTTAGTTGCATGTCTCTAATCCGTACCCAGGGACAGAATAATAAACTGTTTACTTACTGTTTAGTGTTCTTTGTCAGAACTGCTCTGAACCTCCTGCAAAAGTGTGTGACTTCTGCTCAACTTGTATATTGATTATTTATATTCATTAATATTCCACTGACTCAAAGAACAACCCGAATCATCATTATTTCTCACCTATTTGCTTGGAATTTTCAACAGACACTGAGCTGCTGAAAAATTTAACTTAAAATTCTCGTGCGGACAAAGTTGAATTTCAACAAAAGCTTCTTAAAGGTGATTTAAAAAAAACACACAGCAATATTTTCTGCAGAATGGTCAGTAGTACTGGTTTTGTACTGATGTAGTACTGATGAAGTATTGTGGAAATTATATTGGACTTATCAAGGCAACAGGTAAACATCATCTTCAAAGAGAAAATTAGTGTTAAAGAAAATCTTTATGAGTTTGGTTGTTATACAAAGAACCTAGCTGCTCTACAACTTTTTATAATGTTATTACAATCGTCATGAGATTTGGCTATTTACCTTCTCTGTAATTTATCAGACATACAATTTGAAGCAAACAGAACCCACCACTCTCTTTATCTCCAGTTCATGCAGTAGTCTTGTCACGCTGGTCGTTGAGCGATTTCTGTCCGTCACCTCCAGAAGACTGCAGCAATAGCCACTTGTCACAACTACACACACAACAGTGCAACAACAGAGATGATGAATGTTACTAATCCACAGCTTCATTGCTGTTGTTCACAAGAAATTGGTCAAAGACATAAAACAACCCAAAACTAGAACTACCACATTGTGATTGTATGCCTCCACCAACCAGTAAAGTTGTAGTTCACATGCATGTTGTCCAGGTTGAATAAAAATGTTTGTATCAGATGTAATTAAATTATCTCTAGATTTTTCTGAGATATAGTGTTGACAAGAATGGGACATGCATGAGATCACAGTGACCTCTGACCTCCCAAATCAAATCCATTCATCCTGGAGTCCAAGTGGACATTTGTGCCACATACAGATGCGCACACACCAGCGATACATTATAGATTATACCGTTGTCGAGCATTTACTTTTAATAGAATTTTTTTTAGCTTCATAAGATATATATTCATTTCACTTGTGTACAGCTTTATACATAGTTTTTAAATGACATAAACAAACAAGGATTTGATCAAGGTGCAGTCACTATGACCTTGACCTCTGACCTCTCGAGTCACTGACTCCAACTGACAGTTTTACTAAATTTGAAGAAATCCCCTCCAAACATTCTCTACATATCATAAAAACAGGATGTCAACACCGTCACACACAAAGCGTCAGCTGCACCCTTATAGCCTGAAGCGCAATTTGACTTCACCTTCTTGGCTGTTGTTGTAGAGGTTGTAGGAGAACAGTTCAGATGGAACGAGCGTGGTGACCTGGTCAAGCTTCATCAAACAACCAATGTCCAACTTTTCTGGTCTGAAGGACAAACACACATTTTTTTAAGATGAATATCTTCTCAGGGTTTACATGTCCCTATATGTCCCTGTCCTTTCCTTCTCTCCAGAATACGCATATGCAATATGTGTGTATGAATGAATGTAAGAAAAGACAGATATTCAAGGCTTCCCCTGTAAATCTAAAACCTCATGTAGACCCAGTTATTTTAAAAACAAAGTCGAGCTCAATATCAGCAGCAGAAAAAAACCAAACAAGTTTTCCTGCACTACACAATGAAAACCATTTTTTGGTCAAACTTTGCTGAAACAGTCTGAGAACTCACAGTCTATGGGGCAGAAAGGGAGGAGAGAAGGAGCGAAGGGAGATCTGAAAGAGGACCCGGTCGCCTTTGACCAAATCTCCAGTCCACACTGTGTACTGAGCACGTTCTGAAAGAGCAAAACATGAGGAGAAAGAGACACAACAGCTCATTGGTCTGATTCAGTTAGGGGAGAGAGTAAGGAGGAAAGAG
Organism: Helostoma temminkii; assembly: GCA_900302695.1. Lineage (NCBI taxonomy): Eukaryota > Metazoa > Chordata > Actinopteri > Anabantiformes > Helostomatidae > Helostoma > Helostoma temminkii. Next base: position 28,663 of record OMLM01009744.1, on the reverse strand, counting down.
ATTATCAATTATGTCCAATATCTGAAAGTTTTATGTGATTACATGGAAAACAGGAAGCCAGTGCTCACCTTTACTCCCCTCTGCTGCCTGACTGTTCAACCTGCCCGTCGAACACAGCAGACAGAAAAAAAAACAAAACAGTTCAGCTATTTAGTGCGGAAGCCATGTTCATAACTTTGTAAGTTTAATTAAATTTCTAACAAACCCTGTATAATTTACACGACTGTCAAATATCAAGTAGTAAAACATTAGAAAATTTAGATTATATAATTATTCGCAATTATATCAAATCATTTGTCAAACACCAAACATTCTTTTGTAGCATTTTTTGTTTTTCTTTATATTATAAAATGCGCAGCCTCGTGTTGTTGGACTGTTTTTGTGCCAAGACATTTAATAAAGATTTTCTGATATTGTTTAGACAAAGCAATATTATATCAAGCAATTTGATTGGACAAGAGGCAAGAGCATAACATCACTGGGACGTTTAACTGTTTGTGTCACTTCACGAAACACGTGTTCTAATAAACAACAAAACACGGATCAGTTTGTTTTAAAATATATTATAGATACAGTTTAACAAAGACCCACAACCCAGATCGTGTTTTCCCTACAGTTCCACTAATTTCAGTCTATTCCAGTTAATGCTCAAAGAAAACTGAGGATTACAAAAGTCTGGTCTGGTCTTTCCCACCGATCCTCCTTAACACATACAAACACGTGAATCAGGAGCTGCAGCTTGTTGTAATGTGTAGCTACGCTAGCGTGGAGGAACCTGCTCATTGTTTGTGTTGCTTAGCAACTGTCAAGAGCTGTACAATAAATCTATTTAATAAACTAATAAATACAGTTTGTAAAACTGTTGTATGAAAGCAAGATCACACTCGAGGTCACGCTGCTGCACTGAATAACTGCACAGCTGTGATATGGTGGTGGGCAGGAGGCCACAGCACTCGAGTGATATTGCTTTAAAAAAAATAAATAAATCTGCATACAAAATGATTTTTAAACCAAACTGCTGCAAATGTTTATATATGAAATTAATTAATCAATTAAATAAATTATTAAAGAGGGAATGTCAGACTGTTATTACTGACATTATTAAAGAAAAAAAACCCTTTTAAAATCAGTAGCTA
>OMLM01009744.1:9335-20207 GCA_900302695.1 Helostoma temminkii | reverse complement strand
GGTGATTTAACAGTCACCAGCTAGTACTGGTTACCAGCGTCAACATAAAGCTGACAGGACTCCGCGGATAATCACAACACAATTAAAAAGTACTTAATTACATAAAGATAAGATAGACGTCAAGTAGTGGCTTTAAAGCGCGGAGCTAATTGACGTTAGCTGGGTAACGGTTAGCTAGCATGCCGTTAGCCGCTAGCTACATGTAACAACTAGTAACATCAGTACAAAGCTTTTATCATGAACTACTGACAGCAGGGTTTAAAATTCTGGTACATGTTTATAAATGCGTGGATGCATGTAAAAGTGTGATCTGTAATTAAAGTAAGACATCAAACAGGTCTGAAATGAAGTAACTGCCCGATAAAACACTTTAACTGAGCTTTAAACATAAAACTTTATGTCAACGGCTGAAACGGAAAAAATATTAAAATAATACAAAGCAGTGTCTGATTTAGAAAACAAAAAACAAAACACTTTTTAGATATAATATCACCGAGGACCAACCCACCTCTCTTTTCCTTGGTCTTCCTCGGGATGTGGAACTTGAGAGGCTCCATCGGCATATGCCTGTGGTGGACCATTAGTGTTGCCGAGTTCCTCCTCTCCATCCTCCCGCCAGCAGCACCTACTCTGTCCGGGCCAGTCTGAGTGTGTACCTCGGTCACCTCGCCATCTTGCAGGCTAACGTTAGCTCCAAGCTCCGCAGCAGCAGACACCCGCCTCGGACGGGCTGCCTCCGCCCGTACGACACTGTCGTTCATTGTCAAGACTCTCAGCCGGCCCCTGCGTTCCTCCCCAACCGTCGTCCCGTCACCGTTTCTCGGCTAGAGCCCCGCGTTGACACCGCCGTTACCTCCGGATCCCGCAGCAGCGCAGGGACTCGAACCAACACACGAATCGCGCCATGTTTTCTGGAAGCAACGGATCTTCTTCACTGGCATTTAACGGCAGCTGGTGTAACGGCCACTTAACGACGCGTCACTGCCACCTGCTGGACAGTACTGAGCACAACAGGTCAGCCGCTTGATATGGAAGCCCGTTGTCATGTTGAAAACTAAAGAAAAATGTCAGAATTTAAACTTTTATCTCATATTTTTCATTTTGTAAGTCAACACTGCGACTTACTGATGTAAATGATTGTGTATGTGTATATACATGTTTATGTATGTGTGTAAATATATGTATATATATACATACATACATATATATATATGTATATATGTATATATATGTATGTGTGTGTATATATATATATGTATGTATGTGTGTAAATATATGTATATATGTATATGTACAAATGGACCTATGCAAATGCGTAGGTGCTGGTCCATAGAGATATTCGATGGGGGGTGTATATATGTTTATATGTGTATGTATTTAAGTATGTATAGGCACACATAGAGTGCATAGTGCAGATGTATATATACTGTCCTTGATCTCTACTTGTTTGTCTCATTGTGTAAAAGGAAGCAGGTACATCAGCGCATTTCATTGTCAATTGTACAAGGTATAATTGTGCATATGACGAATAAACGTATCTTATCTTATCTTATAATTCTGACTTTTCATCTCTCAAATTGCACTTTTTGTCTCTTAATTTTGACTTTGTATCTCATAAACTTGACTTATTAGTCAAATTCTTACTATCTCTCAATTTTGATATTTTATATCATAATGTTGACTTAAAAAGGAAAAAACTTGTATCTCGTAATTTGACTTTTTATCTTTCAATTTTGATTATGTAAGTTAAAATCACCCAAAAGTCACATTTTACCTCATATTTCTGATTTGGAGGGGTTAAAAACTCAGACTTACTATCTCATAATTTAGACTTTTTATCTCATAACTTATAATCTCATAAGGGTTTCTTTGTTTTGTCTCATCGTTGTCTTTTATACAGCAGAGAAGAGAACATAACACTAAGTACTTCACATGACAGATCAGACAGAGCACTGTGTAAATACCTTCACAATCTTTTTATTCAACCTCCTAGGAGAGAAAAAAAAAAGAAAAAACAGGTTCTATAAATGCACTAAATGTACATGTAGTTTCCTGGTTTTCTGCATAAATTGGCCATCAAATGTGATCAGAATTACAAACATAAACAAACACAATATGGCAGGAGTGTTTAAATACCTGCTTCAATCAATTTTGGACCATTCTTCTTTACAGAGCTGCTTCAGCTCAGCCATGTTCTTGCGATGTCAGGCTGTACGATTTCTTGTCAACTTGACAGTTTTGCGTCAACGGTCAAAGGTCAAAAGATTCACTGAACCAGCAAGTCTTAGTCTAAGCTGTGAAAAAATGGCAGCAAGGTGTGGTGATGTGAAGGTGTGGCAGCAGCAGTAGAAAAGTACGTATAAGTACAACTTAACTGTTCTAATACAAACATCAAAATAACAAACACTTTTGTGATGATTTCATCTGGTGTCACAAAAAGTTATACAATATCTGTACACTTAGTGGCCACTTCAATTCAATTCAATTTTATTTGTATAGTGCCAAATCATAACAAAAGTCATCTCAAGGCACTTTACAGTGTAAAGTTTAAGACCTTACAATACAATTAAATAATAAGGAAAAACCCAACAAATCCCTCTTGAGCAAGCACTAGGCGACAGTGGAGAGGAAAAACTCCCTTTTTAAAAAAGGAAGAAACCTCCAGCAGAACCACGCTCAAGATAGGCGGCCATCTGCCTCGACCGGTTGGGGTGAGTGGAAAGAAAGAGAGAAAAGAACAACAGGTCACAAAACAATGACAACAGCAAGCAACAGGCAGGCAGGTAGGCAGGTTGGATGGGCCAGCAGCTGAATCTAAAGTCGTCTAAAGTAACTATATGATTAGACATCATATATATTATTTGGATCCAAATAGAATAACCTCTGTCTTGTCTGAATTTAGAAGTAGAAAATTGCAGGACATCCAGGCTTTTATGTCTTTTAAACATTCTTGAGGTTTCACTAACTGATCTGTTTCAAATAACCCTGTGGTAACCAATTTTTGTCTGCATGGAAGACTCATGTTGTGATCTATAGTGTCAAGGCTCAAGGGCTAAGGGAAAATAACCCCCACACCATTACACCACCACCACCAGCAGCAGCAACAGGGTAAAAACAGCTGATACAAGGCAGGATGGCTCCAGGCTTTTGTGTTGTTCCTGCCAAATCCTGACTCTACCATTTAAAAGTTAGGACACAAATTCCCCACATGAGGAAATGCTTGTGCAGTAGAGCTCAGTAGAAACTGTGTGATGCAGCCGGACAGAAACACCCAAACATCACATTAACACCATCGCTTTGGTGATCATTTGTTTTATCGGCTTAGAAATTGTGTTTATTGATATTCATGACACTGGTGAAGAACAATTTAATGCAGAAAACTAAGAGACTTCAATCTGTGCCATTATTTTTCTCACTCCACTGTGGCTGACTCATTAAACATTAAACCCAGAGAAAATAGAGCCATTTTAAAGGCAACAATGTAAAAGAGACTGAAAAGAGATTTTGTAGGTGTAGTTATATAAAATCCCAATAACACAGAATTGAGGGGAAAACTGCTTTCACAATCTTATTTACATTTACTTGTTTGTTGTTGTGGCCCTTTTTTGTACAGTGCCAATCAAATGGCAAAGTAATTCACACAATGAAAACTTTGCAACAGGTAGCATCAAAATACCATAGTAATACTAATACACCATAAACCTTGAGTACGGTGATTGAGCTGCACTGTGTTGTGCTCTGTATTCTCCGAATGTGAAGACAACAGTGCTTTACCTTATACGTTAATGACCACTTATCACTTATTACCACTCATTTTTCATTTGCCTTCCAAAATAGCTTTTTAGTGAAGGTGTTTTTAAAGCAAAAACAACAAAACTTGTCGATGGTCACAGACTTACCTGAAGACAGTGTTGCCATGTGGTATAGCAGTATTTTTTTTATAACAACACAGGTGTTTAAAAGGTTCTTGAGTGCACTTGTTTAAAAGGCAAAAATTTTTAAGGTTTATGGCAATATTTCCTTTTATGGACACCAGTAACCATCCAACAATACCTTACTTACATTAAAACAGTTTATTTATACTTTGGTCTTGGTAACAATCCACACAACAGTTGGTACTGCAACAAAATATTTTTTTATGTTTTACTCAACAGAATAAAGAGAAATTGACAGGTCTTAGGTCTTCTCTGAAATGTGCAATAATCGGGTCCTAACATGGTGGAATCTGCATCATCATCTTTAGGACCAAAACTCCCCAGACAAAGCTAAAGTATCATATCAAGGCGAATGTCTTGGCATTGTGAACCATGTTTCATGTGTAATTCAGCATGTAAGAACAGACAGTATATAAAACATGCTTGGCTTTATTCCTGCATCCATATACACATTCTTATACACTTCATATACATTCTTTACAGTACAGTACATACACAACACGCTCCTCCTTTGGGACTTCTCTAATTGCAACTAATTGCAGCAAAATATTCACTTCGATAAGTATAAAAGATGCAAAATATCATGTTTAGTTTTTCACCTGTTTATTTTTAGCTGACTAAATGCCTTCTGTTGTAAACACAGCTTTGATCCACGTGTATTAAAACAAGCTGACAGACGCACAGCTACCCCAAGCTCACTTTATAGAATTGGTTGGAGATCATTGATAAACTGACACATCCATCAGACACAAAGCAACATGTTCAGCCATGTTTGTGTCCACCTGACAAATGCGAGGCCAGCACTTCTTTGTCTTTTTCTAGCTGAGAGCTTGTTTGTTGCAAACAGAAATATAGTATGCTGAAACCTTAAAGATGATCTTAAAGAGGCAACAATGTACTGTAAGTCAAAAACTCTATGCCCTTTCCCATTTAATGTCAATGGCAGTGCAGCGTCCCTGGTTCGAGTCCCGCTGGAGACATTTGCTGATATCATGCCTCTTTTCTTCGCCCATGTTTCCTGTAAGCCTCCTTATTACCAGTGTTGAATAAAGGCAATATGCCAAAAAAATAAAAACAAACAAAATATATAAAATGAAAGCCGTTTTGCAGAAATACCATAGTCATGGTTAGTTACTAGTCACCAATCACATTTGGGCATTTACACCCTAAACACCAGACTCTTGCCTCACCCCACTGCCATCGTGCACCCTGTGCTTTTTGTAAAAGTGTTTTGCTAATGGACAGTAATTATACACAAATGCTCACAGGAGGCTGTGTTTGTTTGGGAATTGCATGAATTGTATCTGTGGCAAATTATTGGTAAATGTACATATACATTCATATTCATACATTCAAATATGGCTATGAGTTCAGGCTGCAGCTAATAATAAGTTCGTAGGTAAGAGAATTCATGAGAACTGGGCACACAACTCCAGAGTTGTCCAGGGCTTCTGACAGTACAACTGATTTTTAGACATTTTTTAAAAGTGTCCAAAAAGTAGGAGTAGTAATAAGCAGGTTCGCTAAAAAGCAATGCATCTATTCACATGGAGGAATGACAACTATCAAAACCTAACACACATATGGGGGAAATATTTTTCTCTCGTTGTTGCAGTGTGTTTTTGACGCCTAACACGTGTAACAAACATAATGCATTTTCTTCGTCTACACACTTTTTAAAAAAAAAATATTTTGAACCTGTATCTTTTATATCCATCAGCCAAAAGTAGCCACCTTTCTCTGCCGTGTTGCTGCCTGTCTCAGTGCTTGATACCTTCACCAGCTATGAGTGGAACAGCTTAAAGCCACCAGCAAAAATGTGCATTCCATGTACAAGATATACACAACCTCCTTGTAGCACCAATAGAAGTAATGAACACCACAGGTAACTGACACTTGGCAGTTGTGGATTTAATTAAACGGTCTCATCTAAGGCTAAAAGTAAAGGCAGAAAAGCAGAGTTTACTAAAGGCAGGTGAAGTAATGTTAACTATAAAAACATGAATTCGGGCTAAAATAAACTGAAAAACAAGGCTGGAGGAAACATTGTGAGTTGATCTCTAATGTAGTGTACTGGGATTACCACTGTAATGGTGCTACTTCTGTGGAGCCATACTTCCATAAGCCCCAGAACAGCCTTGCATTGATTTGTGGCAGCTGGAGCTGCATGTCACACGACACACACTGACTCAAAAAGACTTTTTTCACCATGCACACAATTATCACATTTACCAAAACAATAAATTGTCTGAGCATCACACACAGTCCAACTTCAGCTTCATGAGAATGTGAGGTCAGACAAAACACTCAAAGTCTCAAAGCTGTATCAGTAAATGTCTTTCCACGTATGTGGGGAGTCAGAGGGATGTCACTAAAGGAAAGCCTGAGCTTTGTACTGCCCTGAATGTGGCAGCATCTTTACATCCCTGCAGTTAGTTCAGTCACATGGGTCCAGGATTCCAGATAGTGGAGGTGACTGTTGTTGAGGGATTATAGAACAAAGTGGTTAACAGCAGTCAGGATACAGCAGAACACGTTCATTAACCCCGACTTTGTTAGTCAGCAACATCGTCATCATGTCCCTGATCTGACTGGCTGCAGTGCCAGTCCTGCAGTGTGTCATCCTCTTTTGGTTTTCCAGCGTCAGCACCTGAGGGCCAGCTCCTCACCAGTGTCCATGCTGAACTCTTCCTCCTCTTTAGCGCCACTCTGCTCCTGCTCCATCACCTCCTCCTCCTCTTTAGAAGCAGTGGAGATGAGGAAAGTGGGAACCTTATTTGCACTACTAACAGTCCCTCCTCCTCCTCCTCCATCTGTCTTCCAGTCTGCTCCCAGGTCATCAACACCTTGCCCTGTCTCAATTTCACCTGCCTCTGCCTCATTGGTTTTTAGCCTTGTCTCACTGTCCATCTGTGTTTCTCCTTCTAATTCCAAACCTGCTTCACCACCTAGAGTCTCTTTATCCAAACTTATATATTTCCCTCCACCCGGACCTTCCTTTCCTTCCATACCCAGCCCTGTCTCTGTTTCCCCCCACATCCCTTTATCATCTTCAATCCCTGAATCACTTTGCAAACTCAGTGTTGTCTCGCTAAGCGGCCTTATTTGTCCACTCAGCCTTGTCTGCAGACACTGTCCTGTCTGTGGTGACTGGTCTGTGGTCAGTGCTGAGGCCTCCTTGGCTTGTCTGATGCAGTTGATCCACTGCTGTTTGTTGAAGGCGTCACTGGCCTGAAAGCAGTGGCTCTGCAGCTGACCTCCGCTGCGGTACGAGACCCGGAAAAAGTTCTTTGCTGTATCGAGGAGAGTGACATTTGTTATGATGAGGTTTTAAATCTGTCTTTTGCAATTTAAAGTTCTGATGATGAATTTTATTAAACTCAGTCTGTATTTATGTGCAACTACTATGAGCAGTGTATACATTACATAACCAAAACTAATATGTCCTCATGTAGAACGACAAAATGCAATACATCAAACATCATTTGTAGTATCTGTGGTATTTGTGAACTACTAACTTCGCTCGTTGTTGCTGAAGGCCCCCCTGATGGACCCGCCGACTCTCATCTCGCCGTCTGATAGGTCCTCCAGGTCCAGCTGCCGGATGGGGATCGGTTGGCGGCAGAGCTGGTAGCTCACTGGCTGATCGTTCAGCGAGACGGACCTGGTGATGACAAGGACGTCCTGGAACAGAAAGACGTGAAGTTTCTGGAAGAAGAGAGAAGCAGATGGAGAGCGAACACCTTAGTAAAACTGAATCTTGGGTTTACCACTTATGCTGAAATTGCAAATATATTAACATTTATTGTCGGGTATGAAGTTTTAGAAATCTACTGACGAGTCCTCTGTTGTTCTTCAGTTCTCCGTGGCAGCTGAGAGTCCTGGACCGGTCTATAAGGTCGTTCCTCTGTCCATCCTCTGTGTACAACAGACGATCTTTGTAGTACTGACACTCCGACTCCCCTGTGCACCTGTTGATGTCCCCCACCACGCTCTGCACCATCAGCATCTGTGGCGCAAACAGGCAAAATCTATCAGCACTACGATACTGATGAGTCTCATTCAGTAAAGTAAGTATACTTAAGTCTATGTACTGCTAGTATACTTGCGAGTATGCAATTTTAATACTTCTTGGGACTATTTGTGGCTACATTTCTAAATTTCAGGGTTAATCGTAGGGGTTGATCTAGCATATATTACATATAACAGGCACATTTTTAATCCTACTACTGCACCTGAGTCTGACACTGGGTTAAGTGAGTTCTGTGCAAGAATGGTGTGTATTAACGTGTTGTCCTCACCGCCTCATCCAGGTGCTGCCGGTCCGGATGATCGTTGGGTGTGTGCTTCAGGATCTCCCTGAGCAGCAGCGGGTATTTCACTAACCGGCTGCGGGGGATGTCCAGGAAGTTCCACAGGTCCAATTTCCTGCTAAAGGGTGATTGGAGGCAGCGCTGCAAGAAGTCCTGGACTCGCCGATCCTGCTTCTTCTGGTCCAACAAGGCCTTAGCCTTCACCTGGTTACTGCAGTAAGCAGTGTAGGAGGAGAGACAGGGCAGCTGCAGGGATACAAAGGCAGAGTGTAGGAGAAAATAAGTTAAGTCTATGATGGCTACACTTGAGAGGAGAAGACGTGAATGTGATCAGACACTGAGTATGTTGCATTTTGTGAAGACAAACATTCACTCACCCAGTCAGTCAGGATGTGTCCCACATGTTCAGTGGAGCCATCAGGTTTTCTGGCATCTCGCAGGTGACTCAGCAGGTCTGAGGAGGGACAGCGAAGAATTAATAATATTTTTTATAAATATTTTATGATTCCTTCCAAAACACTTGCTATAATTTAAAAAAAAGCTCTCAAATGCTAACTGGAAACACAAGCAGGTGTAAATAAATTACAGTCTAAACGCAGCTATTTATATTATTATTCACCTGTTGACTAAATGATTTAAATGTTGCCTGGTTCTATATTCAGTGTGTGGACAGCATCAGAATCTGATTTTCAGATTTAAATATGTTGGTGCATATGAGGAATCTGTTTTCTAGTTCATCCGTCCTTATCACTGGTTAAAGGTCAGTTGTGTGAATTCATTGACTCTTTATGAGCACCATTTCTGCAGTTTTATGGAGATGTGTCAACTGTGTACAGTGTGTGAAGAGAGCTGTCTGGTTTCTTATTTACTTCACAGTTACCATCTGGTGACTATTACAGAAACTGCAGCTTTAAGCCCTTTTCAAACACAGAATATTTAACATTGCTGGTTTCATCTATTTGTCAAAAAATGTCAAGTTTTATTTATTGACGAAGAGCAAATAGAAAGGAGCAGTAACAAAAGCCAAGCTGTTAGATGTTTTCTCCTACCTTCATGCAGTGGTATCAGTGAGTCCAGAGTACCAAAGATCTGGTTCAGTTCCTGCTCAGTCATGATTGAAAGCTTCAGCATCGGGTCATGGTAAGCCTGAAGTACACACACATAAATCTGAGCACACCAGGAAATACAGCAATAAATCTAATAAATCTACAGCAGCAGGAGGAAAGTTGTGTTTGTTTTTTTTTACCTTCTTAGCCAACGTGAGATCCTCCACCAAGTCTTTCTCACCCTGAGCTAACTCAAATATGGCCTGCAGATAGAGAGACAGTGGGATTAAATAAAACACAACTGTGGATTAAAACTAGTCTGAGTTTAGATTCAAGCAGTTTAAGGTGCTTCATGTACAGTATATATGATCACAAGAGCATTCCCACATGCTTTGTCACAGTTTTAAACTTCCTTTCAGTGTTTGTAGCTCCATTATCAAAACTCTGCTAGACATTTTTGGAAAGCTGCGATTGTGGTATTTGTTGTTTTTTTTTTTCTCCAACCACTGAGGCTGCACAAACCAGCACTTCTTTAGTGTCAGTACCAAGCCTGCAAAAATGTTTTGCGTCAGAAAGGGCATCAGAAAAAAAAAACTATTGAATGAATAAATTTAGCATTTTGCAAAATGTTTTCTAAAAACATTGTGGTAATACTGCTTTGTATACTTAGTAATATCTTAAATTGCATAACCGATTGCTGGACTACATTTAAGGACATTGGAAACAACTTCCACACAAACAATATGATTCACTTGCCTCTTGTCGTTTTATCTCCTTCGGACTCAGAGTCTGTGTCGCTCCCAGTCGGACGTCGAACGTCTCGCTCCACAGTTTGCTGTCACGGCGCTTGGAGGCTGGTGCTGCTGCTGTCGAGACGCGAGTTGCAGTCATGGAGGAGGAAGGGTTGGAGACCGTAGCTGAGATAACACGTGTCTTCATGGTCGAAGAGGACGGAGGGAGAGGAGCAGCTCTCTCTGTCCGACTCTCATTACGAAAACTGATGGAGCGCTGAACAGATACACAGAGGAGGTTAAACCAAATAAAAATAATACTGAACTGTGCATGAAATAATATCAATATATAATTCAGACGTCATTTCTACTGTTGCCCGTGACAAAATCTTCTTAATTCAGCCTCAGAACTATAGAGAAAGAATTGGTTTGAAAACTCCTGCCTTGTCTTAATGAATTCCCATTTATTTCCCCTTTATTTGTTCCCTTTTTGTTTCTGCTTTGTAGAAAATATTTAGGTCATTGACAAAAACTGAAAGTACAACCTTGTGCACAAGAAAACAGTAGTTGAGTTCTGTTATGTTCACAGCTAAGTGCAAGTTGGAGCTAAATATTAAACTATTAAAAAACAATGATTTTACAGTTTGCAGGAAAATTATTTTGCTCTTGAATTGTGGGTCTGTTGAAGTTTGACTTTCTCTCTTCTTACATAGAAGTTTAAAGAGTAACTTAATAAGATTTTTGAGTTACATACAGTATTATTATGTTAAGATCTCTGTCCTGCATCCAAAATGTCGCTCATATAAAAGCACAATGTAGTTGCATCAAAAGTATTACAAATATACAA
>OMLM01009741.1:35140-65831 GCA_900302695.1 Helostoma temminkii | reverse complement strand
AGAAACAATGTGTTAAATGTAGACTGTCAGCTTTTCTAGGAATTACAGTTATTTTGCCTTTGCTTCTTCATATAAACCTTTTAGTGTGTCAGCTTGAAATTCATTTCTACAGAAACACTTTTATTATTATTATTATTATTATTATTATTATTATTATTATTATTTCTCTGGGCAGTGGAGTCTGTAGGTGGCAGTGTCAAGTTAAAGTCATCATCAGCTCTCCTAGTTAGTGCCCGACCGATCTGGTTCATCTGAAAACATGGCGCACCGTCGCTTTTTGTCCGTTGATGATGCGCGTTTTACGGTAATGTCGTTGTCGAGGGAAAGTTTTATTTATGTATTTGTTTATTGCTGTGGTGTTACTACTAGCCAAATAAAGTTGTGTTTTGTGTTGTAAATGTGTATAATCGTCGCTGGAGTTGGTAAATCCATGTCGGTGCTGCTAATCCAGTCCGGGATTTCAGATCTCCTTGACGGTCACCAACTGTCGCAACTGTCTGTTGCTCCGGGAGCAGAGGCGGTAAAAATGTAAACACTGCTCCATCCTGATGGAGACCTTTGTTTGGTAGCTGTCTTATGGAGCTGTTTTATCAAACGTAACATTTTGAAGCTGCTCTGCCTTCATTTGGTTATGGTCTGTTACGTCTTTTATATATTTTTACCACACCAGTTTTGTATTATCAGCTAGCTTAAATGCTAACCAGTTAGCTAGCTGTCCAGGTTAGCCAGCTAGTGCTCGGCAGCTAACCAACGTTAGCAAAACAAGATAACTACCCAGCATATCCATGTCAGTCAGCTTTTAAACCGTCTCACGTTGTTTTTACCGTATCTTGATGTAACTTAATGGAGGACTACGAAAAGTTTGTGCAACATCGTGTTTCCCAGCTGAGGAAAAGTGAGGAGAAGGAAGACAACAGACCTTCAACTGCATCTTCTCTCATCTGCTTCTATGGACGACCCATCCTCCCTCCCCTGGTAGGAGCTTTATAACAAACCTGTTGTAATCATCATGACTGAGGGTTTTAACATCACCCAATAACACCATGCGAAGTTGCTAAATCACCGTTGAAAACTGTTCTCTTTTGCTGACTTGTGTAACATTACTGTTGGTTGTCTTTGTGTAATAGTGACAACAATTTTGTAGATCGACAGAAATGTACAAACAACTTTACAACGTGGAGTTTTCCTATTCCCTATCGATGTAATGTGCTATATTTGGGTTCTGACAAAACAAGCAATATTAATAAGTCACCTGGGAGAATGTAGATTTACTATTTTTTACTATTTCTGGACATGTTGTAGGCAAATAATCAATTAGCCAAAGGATATAGAACAAGTTTGCTATGTAAATTGTGTTTAGTTGCACCCTTATTTAACATGACATACCGTGTATGCTTCCTGATGATAACAGCTCTCAGCAGAGCAGAGGGAGGAGATGCAGCGACACAGACTTGCAGCACAGAAACCTGCTGGCCAGAGGATGTTGAAGGCTGATCCAAGAATGGCCTATGTGCAAACTATACTGCACAGTGTTCAGGTAATTTTAGTGATTTAGTGTTTTTTTGTTTTCCTCTTGGCAAGCCTACTATGTGCATGTATTTGTGTTGATACAGATTTAACTTTTTTTTTTGTTTTCACTTATTAATTGCAGCTGAGGAAGACACCAACACTGGAGGAGTTGCTTCAAGAGTCAGAGATGAACACAAAATCGACATGTTCCCATAACACCAGCGATGGAGCGCAGTCACAGAACATTTTTTTTGATGACGCAAAGGATAGCTTGTCGTTTTCGCCACCACTTCCTCCGATGACATCTACAACAAACGGTGCCTTTTTCACTTCTAATGTGACACCTCAGCAAAGTTATCAGAAAGGATGCCTTTTTAACCAACACGACAGCCAACAGGACTCAAAACAAGGTTCATGTAATGGTGCGCACCACCAGTCAGTATCCTCAGGTTATGTGACCTATGACAATGTCGAAAACACCATCAGTGTCTCTGGAAGGTTTGATTTAGGAAGCGGAAGCCATGGCGCTGACTCCTCAGAGGGAATTTACAACATGGGTGGCTTTTTCCTTCACAACAACTCAAACACAATCGCTAAGATGCCAGATATTATTAGCCACCCTCCCATAGATGGAGAGGAATTAGAAAGGAGCGGACTGGAGTCATCATTTTCTAGTAACTTCCTATGCACAAAAGACACTTATTGCACTTCAGTTCAAGAGGATTCAGTCACATGTGACCATTTACCAGGGGACAAATATGAAAGCAATCATCTGGATGACACAGAGGCTGAAGAAAATTCTCCCTTTACTACAGTACTTGACCTTGATAAAGAACACAGTCTTGATAGAATTGAGGTCCCAGAGATCTCTGAAAACAGCCTAGAGATATCATCGACATTAAGCACTCATCACTGTCCAAACACAGAAGTGCATATTCAGCCTGAGCTCAAAGAAACAGAACTAGCAGATGAAGCAGAGCCATCTGAGGTGCCTTATCATCTGAGTCTCCAGGCTTTGCTGAAGAAATCTCAGGAGTATCGGCGGCGCCAGCGCATGCTTAGGAATCAAGCCAAAAACACTAAAATCCAGGAGAGGTCCCAAGAACAGCCCAGAGCAAGGTCAGAGGAGCAGAGTCTCTCTGATAAGGAGAATGATGAGTGCCCTCACAAAAGGACTGTGACTGCAGAGGGGAAGAAAACTAAAGACAGAAGAGACTCTTTTATCCCGACAGTGGAAACGTCTGCAAAGAAATCCTGGGAAGATGAGAGGATGATCGGGAGTCAGGTTGTAGGAAAAAGGATAAATATTAAATCTGAGAGCACATATACAACAGGAGATGAGGAAACTAAGGAAAGTGATGTGGAGGAAGATGCAGTCTTGAAAAATAATAAACTGAACAGTTTTCAAGACAGTTCCCTGGTTCAGGAAGCATTTTGCTTAACCACCTGTCCTGCAGCTTTAAACAAAGGAGTAGGGAGGTATCACACTATCCCAGTTCCTAACCTATGTAGGAGCCCTGTTCATTGCAAAATCAGAAATGGTAGCAAAGATGGAGAAGATGCTGATGGGGCAGAGAAAGTTGTGGGCAATACCCATTTGAGCGAAGGTCACAAGATTGATGTTGAAAGTAGCCTGGGACATGAAAACATTGACATAGCACATGCTTCCCCTGTTGGTGTCATGGCTGAGGGTGAAGTAAAACTGGGAATGGATTTAGCCAAGAGTTCACAGCACATAGATCAGCTTGAGTCCAGTCTGTCCAGCCTGAAGGTATTGATCTCAGATCTGGAATCCACAGTGAAGGAGAATTTGGAAAATCGTGGCCAAACTGAGAGCAACACACATAGTGAGTCTAGTTTCAAAGGTATCGAACATTTGGAGGAAAAGCTGAAGAATGGCGTTGATAGCAATGATGCAGAGTGCAGACGGTGGCTGAGCCGACAGTCAGTTGGCAATTGCCAAAATTTGCCTGAAGACATCAGACCCAAACTAGGGTCAAGTGCCTCAGATCATATTCCTCTCATAGTTCAGGGGAAGGAAACTGAGGCAGAGCTCAGACTAGTCAAAACCAAAACTGCTGAGAGAAAAAAGGAACAATGGACGGGAAAACAAGGATTAACCAAGACTTTCAACTGTAGAAAGCAGCAGCTTCCTGCTAAATGTATCCTCTCTGTAGCACAGCAGATGCGCGTTCCCGATGTTTTCCGAAATGTTCCACCAGAATCCCCAGTTCCATGTAATGTCTCAGTACTTTCAGATACCAGTAACCATCCAGTGGATAGGAAGATTGAGACAGCTGTGGAGGGTCACGATTCCACCCATTCACCATCTCTTAACCAGTCGTACGATGTGGACACACCATCTGACCTGTGGCTCCTCAATCGGTCGGGGTCCGACTTGGGCTCAGAAGCTCATCTTGCTCAGAACAAACATCTGACTCCTGAGAGTGGAGGTGAAGATCAGGGCAGTGTGTCCAAGGTCAAACGGAGACTGCTCATGTATGGGACAGAAGAGGCACAAGATATCAGCAGAGGAGCTGGTTCAGTGGTCAGACCAAACTCTAGCACTCCCAGAGGTAAGACCAGGACAGAGGAGTCCAAATATGAGCCACAGAGATTTAAGAGTATGAGGTTTCACTTAATATATTGTTGTATTTGCTGATTTTTAGCTGCACTCCGGGTGCACGGAGGCAATGGCAGTCAGAAGGACAAGCAAGAGCAACTTAAAAAGGTCCATGCAGCTCAGATCAGAGCCTTGCAAGATGAGCATAGGAGACAACAGGAAGAACTGCTACAGGTGAGACAGTGGAAATTGATTATTGGTTAATAATTATTTATTTATTTATTAATTATTATTAATTGCTTAAGTAAGTAAGTTGCAATGTTGCATTAAACATTCTGGGAGTTTATTTCAGTGTGCAGACTCTCTTTCCTTTGAATATGTCTTTGTCTTTTACCTGTACTCCACTTAGGTTAGTGCAAAAATAATGCTATTTGATTTTTTGCATTTTAATGAAATTATCCATTTGTGAGCTGTTGTGATTGTGAGAATGCTTCAGTGTTCACATTAATTTGGGACAAGTTGCCACACATAGGAAAGAAAACAGTTTGCTTGAGATTATAATGTTGTTTTTTAAAACAATAGTTAAAACATAGACCAGTGTTTGTCGTTGTTTTACTTTCAGTGTCAAAACAACATAAGTCATATGGAGGAAATGAAAGAAAAAAAAAAAATTACATGTGTCTGAAACACCAAAACTACCAGACCTTCCTAACTCTAAATGTGGTTCACACACCATCAACAATATATTCTCCATCCCATTGGTCCGCTTCTTACGTTAGATTGCATCACTTATTGCTGTACAGATCTAGCACTACGTAATTCCTGTACAGCCTCCACAGCTCTCTCTACCAAGGTTTTTGACTCCACCCAAAGTCACCTAAAAGAAATTAAAAATTAATGTCTGGTCCAGTGTTTTCATCTTTTTAAAATGGGAACAGGCTGTGAGTCCGTCTGACCAATTCACTAAGCTGTGATTTAACTTTGACCCTAAATGTTTTTGAAATAAGTAAACCTTTGAAAGCCTCTGACATTGCTCCACATACAAACACACACACATACACACATGTTGTTACCCTACCTGGTAGACAGTGCTTCTGGAGACCTGGGTCGTGGGCAGACTACAGACATCTGCTCATTACAAGAGACCTTCAGACACTCCCTAGTTAAAAAAAACACAGGGATTCTACTATAAATGTGTGTTATCTCTCTAAGAGGAGAGCTGGCACGGTCACCAGTTTCTGTGTGTGCACATACAAGACTTCAAGGAGTCCTGGTGTTCTCTGGCAACTAGTTCTTCAGTATGTGTCTTTTTGCTCTTGGACAGTGTCCTTGCCCTATTAATCACAGTCTCTGTTTAATTTATGTATCATTAACAACATTATAATTAACATAATCTGTTTAATAAAAAGACTTCTTTTTATCTACCCTCTGTCCCTCCATCATTTGTGATGTGAAGAGAGAGCGAGCTGGTTACACTGTGTGGTAGAGGGACGGGGGCTGAAGGGAATTGACACAGAAAACGAAAGGATAATTTGTTTAATTCATGAGCATCTGTGGTTAAGTGCCAGATCGTCCTGCCGAGTGCCACCACTAATGGTCCCTTCTCCTTTTTTCCCTCCTCCCCTCATCCCTCTCTTTGCTTTGTCTCATACCTCCTCCAATGCAATTTTTACTCTCTGGCTTTATTAATTTTCTCCGTCTCTCCTGTCACATCATCCCTGCTGTCGCACTCCTCTTCCTTCTCCTCCTCTGCCCCCTCTCTCAACTCATCCCTTATGCCTCTGTGCCCCATGTCTCCCCTTCTGTCTCTTTCTCTCTACCCTCAATTAATTTCTTCCTCCTGCCTCATTTGCTGTCCTTTCCAATTCAATATTTCCCAACCTTGTCTGCCCACAAATGCATGCACGTGTGCTCGCGCACATACCTGCACCTACTCCTCTTGATGCTTTTCTCCTCCCATATATCTGTCTGTCTTCCAGGCATTAGCAGTGCGTTACCGTCTCCTCCAGAGTGTGTCCTTCCCCTGCTCCATGTCAGCCTCACGTCTTGGGGACACGTTGACCTTTTCTACCCTCTCTCAGGTATTACCATAACATTTGTTTGTCAATGTCAGTGATGCAAAAAGCTTTTCCTGCTTTTATTTTTATTCATCACCATTTGGCTGACACACTCAGGTGAAGCACACTCCCCCCATGATGTTTTGTTCCTCATTAGTAACCCCTGTGATCTGTTCTCTAATATCAACAGCTCGTCCTCTTGAACTACATTTGTTCAACAAACATGTCGCTTTAATGCAACAGCTTTAGAATCAACAAGTGACTGACAGAACATCAGCTGCTCATTATTCTCTATTATAATGATGAGCTGTGAGTCCACTTGCGTTCATGCACTAAACAGAAGACCAGTCAGAAGACCTTGACTGCCTGTGTGGGAAATTAATTGGTTGTCATTGATGGAATTAGCATTCTCCTCTGTTATCCCCTCTGGTCCTCATTATTCACCTCCCCATCACTCCTTCTCGCTTCTTCCTCTTCTTCCTCAGCCCTCTAGCCCGCTCTCAGAGCGCTACCGCCCCCTGCTGTTAGCAGCTGTGAAGGGTTTTCTGACTCGCAGACTGCTGAGGACCGAGAGAGTGGTGCAGCTGGTGCGCACCGTCAGGGTGAGTGGAGACAGTAGAGTGTTAGAGTTATAAAATGAATAAACATTGTATGCAGATTACAGCTGAGTGTGTTTTTTGACTTCTAGGACACGCAGCAATTCTTGCAGGCCTTCCAGCAGCAGAACCCAACTAGCAAACAGGACCTCTTGTTGCAGGAGCGAGTCACTCTGCAGGTATTTGTTGTGAACATCTGTTAACCTCTCTCTTCTCCTCTTCCACACTGTCACCTGAACAATTATTCCCTCCATTAGCAGTTGCCACAACACTGTGATTACATGCATTCATTCAAGCCATCATCTGCTCTCTAATTTGCCCCTCCAGCTGCGCGCTGCACGTTATGAGGTCTACGACATATTCTTCAGCCTGTCAGCCAGAGAGAGGATGCAGCTAATCAGTTGGGACAGAGAGCTGGCTAGAGAGAGGGAGCTCAGACGACAGGTAACCTTTTCAGAAGCGCTAGATGAGCTCAAAAAAATCATATGCATTTAAGGACTGGTTCAGTTACACATACAAAGCAAGTCAGTACAGTAGGACATTCGTAACTACAAATTAATGATATCAAACTGCACTCGGCACTGTAATATCAAAATTCAGACATGATCCAATTCAAACCTATAAATTAAAAATACTGTTATGTTTTTAATTCTGTCCAGACCTGGACACTGTTACAATTACAGTTGTATTATAACATATCTATAAGGTCGAGCGAAGACTGTCCTGTACATTTATGCTGTGTTTGTGTTGTTTAGAGTGGACACACAGACCAGCCCAGAAGAAAGACTTCTTTGTCCACTGCAACACAAAAATCATTGGAGAGAAAGAGAGGAGAAATGTGAGTTTTCTCTGGATCAGTTCTCTAAAGTTCTGAATGTGTGTGTAACTTCATTATCACAATTATTTCTGATACAGTCACAATACAAACTGAAGGAATCTGCACATTAGGTAATTATACAGACATGCTTTATGTGAGATTGTTGAGTTTTGACATTAAATATGTAAAAAGCTTGTCTGACTCACTAGTCACCAGATCTCACCATTCGAGGTCCCAAATGCACCACATATATTAGACATACAGGATACTTTTAATGCAGTTGAAACTCTTAACTAAAAGTTTTTCAGTGCTCCTGTAATTTTTCAGCCTGCTAGAAAAACACCATTCAGCTTAATTCTTTTAATAACTTTGCACCATAGGCTAAGATTTTTTTTATCGTCAGTACCTTTGTTGATGGCTAGAACCAGTCTTCTTCTCCCTCCAGGATCCAGAAAAAGGCAGTAGAAAGGCATTGGGGAGTTGTAACGAGGACCGGACACAAGACCGGTTTCTCTGCTGAGCAGCCACTGGAAACCAAACGAGGACAGTTCACAGCGAATCCTCAGAGGGTCCCCAAGAGCACTTACTCCACTAGACCCCGATGACACTTTCATAATTGGCCCCAGTGAGGGATCCTAATAAGGCCTCTAGTGATTACATGAATATTGTATAACTAATCACTTGAGAGTTTCCAAATCCAAATCTGACACAAAGTGATGCCTGTTGCTGACTAATATATTATTATATTTCATATCTCAGAGCTGTGGGATTTTTTACATTCTCTAACCAGGTCATATAAAATTATAGCGACTGCAGTTGCAGTTGGACTCAAAGACTACATTCACACTGAGTAGCTGCTCAGACGTGGGGATAAAACACCATTACAGCTGCTCTGTGTGCAACAGAACTTCTCTACCAGTCCTTTTCACCAACTTCAGTGTACCCAAGTTGAAGGTGTTACTGGTACAAATGTTGAGTTTGCTAAAACAAATACACTTTGGCTGCAAATTTAATGGTGTAGATCACACCTATGTAGACACAGGCATAGGAAACAATGTGTAGTAGTAACAATGGCTCAATTGCACATTGTAATAATTCAGTGGTTTACAATTAGCATAGGAAAGTATCAAAATATGAGGTATTCAGTTCCTGAACGTTAACGTGCCTGGTTCATTACCGCCACAAATGACAGTCCTGTATTAACACATATTTAACCAGTTTAGTATGATGTGTATAGTATTTTATGCTCAGACACACACAAATGTTACTATGCAGCTCCGCTAAGACTCGAATAGTGTTTTACTCCCAAGTGTTGCCTTAAGTACCTGACCTGGGATTACAGCCAAAATACATATAAACCTTTGATTTTTTTTATTCTTAGTCACACTTGACCTGTTTTGTATGTTATTTATTTATATGTGGTTGATAATAAATGTTTTTGACACTTGACTGTTGCTGTGTGGTTTGTTGAAGCTGAGACTTGGTCAGGAACAGACTCCGAGCAGCAGGAGGCGCTGCTGTTTGTTTCCTCTCGTGTTTACACGGACACATCCGGTCCGGCTGTCGTTGGTCGCCGATGCTGTGAGCTTTGTTTTGAATACAAAGCTACTTTTCAGCTGGTTTAAAGACAGGATGGCGGAGGAGTCCGACGTCGGTGTTACTTCTCGGGCGGAGAGGAAAGCTTTAGATAAGGCCAAGATACTGCAACGGGAGAGCGAGAGGAATATCTTC
Source organism: Helostoma temminkii (assembly GCA_900302695.1). Classification (NCBI taxonomy): domain Eukaryota; kingdom Metazoa; phylum Chordata; class Actinopteri; order Anabantiformes; family Helostomatidae; genus Helostoma; species Helostoma temminkii. The sequence continues at coordinate 56,558 of OMLM01009741.1, read as the reverse complement.
AGAGTGGTGAGATGAGAAAACTGGTCATTCAGAGCGGCTGCTGCCGAGCTAGCTGGCTAAGATAGCTGTGAGACACTGGCTGTGTGGTGTTTGTAGCCGGTGACTCTTATTTCTTGGGGTAATTGTAGGTTGGACGGCTCCTGAAGAAACCAGAGGCCGAGAGGACAGAGGAGGAGGCCGCAGTTTTACTGCTGCACAGAGACACTGTGAATGAGCTGTGCAAGAGACAAGTCCGCAGAAACGTGCTGAAGAGGAAGCAGGAGGAGGTGAGACTGGCCCAGTGGGTGTTTCTCTGTCAGCTAACTGGCTGTGCTGGTTTTCTACTCTACAGGAAAGTTAAGTCAAGACCAACTGTGTTTCAGCTCGAATGGCAAAAGAGTTCATTTCTGCATTTTCTTCATGGCTTATACTTGAAAATAATATAAAACAAATGTATTCAGGACTCCACTACAGGCTGGGTGTTATTCAGAAATGTGTGATAAGCCACAAACACTAATCTGCATCAATTTAGCCCATATTTTCTTGTTTATAGACTCAAAAATGGGACAACAACAATTTCGTGTTTGGGACTTTTTACAGTTTAAGGTCTTATGACAGTGTCCCGATTTCCACCCTTGTAAATCAATGTTAGCTAGATCGAAGAAAATCCCCTTAGTTTTGCTTTGCATAACTGGAAGGATCTATTTCTAAAATGAAGTCAGCAGTACTGAAATGGTAGAGGAACATTCAGCGTGTACAATATTGTCATGGCTAAAAGTAAACACTTATTGGTCATATGGGACACATTCCTTCTTCTGCTTATTGACATTTTGGACTAACTGTGACAAATGTGCTAATTGTAAAATATCTAAAATCATCTTTTGTGGAACATAAAAGTGCGACAGTTGTATAATAATCCTGTTATTCACAAGAAAGAGGTTGCATTCTGCTCAAAATTAAGAGCACACTGCTTCATTGAAATAGAAGCAAATACTTTGTGGCCGTGCGATCCAAAAATATCAAAATCATTTTGTACACACCGGCCTCCCTCTGTTAAATCAGTATGACCTTGCTGCTGATAATTTTAGTGTTGTAAAATAGTCATTTTTCCTTTGCAACCTGCAGGTGTTCGATGACGCTGAGGAGCTGAAAAGTAAAGTCAGGCAGCTGGCTGTGGCAGTGAAACAAGCAAACCACTTGGTGGTTTACACTGGAGCTGGCATCAGCACGGTACGATCATTTCTGCACCTTAATGTTTTTCCCTCTTTTTTTCAAGCGTTTACACTAATGATGCCATCTCCTTTCAGGCAGCTTCTATCCCAGACTACAGGGGTCCTAATGGTGTGTGGACACAGCTACAGAAGGGACGGACAGTCAGGTGAGATATGTAGGTTTAGGTGTTACATGATAATAGCTGCATAATCATTATAAGACGAATTAAACCCAGCTGCGTTTTTTGATTGTGTTTCATTACAGTTCATCTGACCTGAGTAAAGCAGAACCGACCCTCACACACATGTGTATCAAGATGCTTCATAAAGAAAAGATGGTATGTGACAACTAGATGGATGACATACATTTGTATGTGTTCTGGTGAGACTTACTGGTGTATGTACTGCATATATACAATGTGTATGTTTCTCCATAGGTGAAGCATGTTGTGTCCCAGAATTGTGATGGGCTTCACCTGCGAAGTGGTCTACCCAGAAATGTCCTGTCTGAGCTCCATGGAAACATGTTTATTGAGGTGAAACATTTTCTGTTGTTACAGATGCAGGGATGTTTGTGATGCATTGATATTAGCAATAATAATCTCAAAAATTTTTTATCCTTTGATAGCTGTCAGTACACCAGGTGTCATAAACTTCACATCATGATCACATTTCAGGTGCATCACATCTCTGAAGAGCTGTTGGTTAAAAACTACCTTTAAACATTTAGTTCAAGACAGGCCAAATTATGACTAAAATCTTCCTGCCACACCAAATCCTGCAGTCATGCATTAATAAGATGTTAATAATGTAAGTAGCTTTCAGCATAGCCCTGGTTCTAGCTACTGTTGAAGTGTGTGACAAGGAGGCAGAGAGTTAATCAGCTCACACCTTATTGTGGATTTGTGCTTCAACAAACAGCAGGATCAGGAGAAAGTTACGCCACGTAAATTAAATTAAAATTGGATCACACTCACTTCTGTATTAGTTTTTAGTCTTTATTCTGTTCTTTGAAGTTTACACCATTCGAGTATAGGAATGTTCCAAAGCAAGACATTAGTCCCAATACGCTGGGTTTACTTCATGTTCCCAGGTGTGTACATCGTGTTCTCCTGTCAAGGAGTATGTGCGGCTATTTGACGTGACGGAGAGGACGTCACTGCATCGTCACGGCACAGGTCGAAAGTGCAGCCACTGCGGCAGCGAACTTAGGGACACCATAGTGCACTTTGGAGAACGCGGCACTCTGGAGCAACCTCTGAACTGGAAGGGAGCTGCAGAGGCTGCCAAGACGGCAGATGTTATCCTCTGCTTGGGTTCCAGTCTGAAGGTAGGTTTCCTAATACAGCTGACCCATATTATGTTTATAATCAAGTAAGACTATCTACACTGTAAGACTGGTATAAAGATTGACATATAATAAAAGTTTGTTAAAAATCTAGGAACTAAAATTAAAACACTGGACATCCTTCATTTGATTATATTTATACTTTGTGTTACATTACATTTGGAAAATGTGTATGTAGCTTATATAATAACAATGTACACAGTCATTTATCTCTAGATTGACAGTACATTTTATGGCTTATTTCTTGTAGTGTCTTCAGTCATGTGTGTGGTGTATTTCACTTTTGTAGGTGCTGAAGAAATATGCTTGTCTGTGGTGCATGAACAGACCAATAGGCAAAAGACCCAAACTCTATATTGTCAACCTTCAGGTACACTTGGTTGTATATAGAGTAAATTCATTTGGAAAATATGCCATTGATGTGCTGGCTGCACACTGGCTGATACTTTTTTCTTTTTCTAGTGGACACCAAAAGATGATCTGGCTGCGCTAAAAATTCACGGCAGGTGTGATGATGTCATGAGCCTCTTAATGAAGGAGCTGAATTTGCAGATTCCTGTGTATGACAGGTAAAAACTACACTATGTGCTACACCCAGTATGCCAGTCTCTCTGATATCAGTAAAACATCTGCATAATTTTGAAACAAAAAAAAAAAGGATTCATACATGTCAAATATTTGTGTTCAGTCAAATTATGCTTGGATATTTTCCCTCCTGTCTCAGTTTCTTTAATTGTTTCTTCTCAGGGCAGAGGACCCCATCCTCAGTCTAGCCACACATCTGCGGCCAGAAGAAGTCGACAGTCATACTCGTGAAGTTATAGCTCCCCCTAATGGGCAACAGGACTGCTCAGCTGGCCCTGGGGTACAAGCAGACCAAGCCACAGCTGTGCAGGGTGGATGGTTTGGACGAGGCTATGGCAAAGGAAGAAATAAGAAGAAAAAAGCTGCATAAGCAAGAGAACTGCAGAATGCAGTTGTGATAAAGTAGGTTTCACCTAACGGTGGCCAATTTCAATGGGGATTAAGATTTCTGTCCTGGCTGAGGACAATTAATATTTGGGATGCTGTTACTGTTTGCTGTGAAGTCTTGTGATTTCTTCTTGATGTCTATTGATATAGACAGACAGAAAGGTTGGTGACCATCCCACTCAAAAAGGAAAAAACAACCACAATCTTCTCTGTATCTTTCATTCAGAAAGTGGTGTATGGTGTGGCTGGACCATACATTCATTGACCTTGGAGGTCAGCCTGTATCTATATGTTTTGTTTTTTCTCATTGTTTGACTCCTGTTCAGTTCTGCATACAGTGAGGTTGACTACGGCCCCTCCTTCTTTTTCTTGTTCAGATACACACAATGATGCCAAACAGCAAAATGAGAACTTTATTCCAATTAAATAGAACGAAAACATTTATTGGCTTGAACTGCTACTACATTTTATCACCACAGAGGCAAATAATATATTCAAGCCATTTTAGAAGATATTTGGATCACGAGCAGCATTCAACTTTTTGGTTGTTTTATACTAAGACGTCAACATTTTTTATCACATCTATATGATTTAGTCACATGCACTCAGTGTGTGCGTGGTTGTGGGTACATTACAAACAAACCAAGATTTGGTATTTTCCATTTAAATATGGCACATTAAGTTATTTTGTACAATTTACAGTTTTGCAAAAAGATTATAAAGTGGCTTTGGCCATGGTACTGTTTTTCCCTATGCTACTACCTTTATGGCAGCTAAGCTAGCTGTGTTAGCTAGAACTAGCCCGGTATGGCCAGCATATGTTCAACCCGACCACAGAAAACTTCTTTAGAGAAATGTATATTTTATGTGTCTCACGCTTGCACCATTTATGCTTGAAAAGTAGTGGGAACACATTAATACACATTAATGAGAAAATGTACATGTGAATGATCCTATCACGATGCAGCTTTAGGAGACGAGTACTGGTGCTAACTGGTGCAGTTGTGTTAGATACTGTATACAGTAGGATGAGGAGAAGTGTTATCTGTCAGTGGAACAGAAGTGTTTGACAAATGCCAATAGCTAACAGCAGCATCATACCAAAGGTCAGTTACTGAATTCTGTACTGACACTAGTTTTACTGAAGAGATTTAAAAATATTCAGGAGGTCAGTTTCTACATGTATTGTTTAGATTGAATTATATTTTTGTAGTCTTTTCCAGACATTGGAAAAAATGCATTCTTGAATGTCACTTCTTCAACAGAGATTATTTGTGTTGAGTTTTATTTTAAACATATTGTGGTTACTTAAATTATTTTGTGAACCGAGACCATCTTTGCTCTGCTGTCACTCATCCTCAGGTTTGCAGGTTATGTAGTACATATACTACTGTACCTGGGTTTACTGAAGTTGTTAACCTTGTTTACATTTTTATCATTTTATTTCTAGTTGTTAGCTGGTCTTGTATTACCTAATTGTATACCTTTGTAATAGGAAACAACCAAATAGTTGTCTTTATTAACTTGTCTCAGGAATATCCTATAGTATTAATAGTCACATTCTGCACTATACAGTGTGTGAACTTGTGAAAGAGCAGAATAGCTGTGATAAGCTAGTCCTGTTCATTCATATAACTCAGTCCAGTGCTAAAACTGGATGCAAGTGCTCATTAATTGTCTCTGTATTTAGCAAACTCAAAAAAAAAAAACACATATGAGACAATAAAGGGTTGGTCATTTTAAGTTGTTGTGATCATCTGCATTGTTTCATATTTGTGTCAAATCTTTCAAATTGTTTTTGTAATTTTTTGTATTAAAAATAGGTTGTAACATGTAAAATACAGCTAGGTATTTGAGATGTTTTAACAGTGACACAAATTACACCGCCACAATGGACTTGAAATAAAATTACCAAGATGTGCTAAAAGTGTAGACTTTAGGGTGTCATTGAAGAGTTTGCTTAATATTATTGGATGAACGGTATTGAAGGAGCTCCAGTCATTTTTATTTTCAGAACCCAGATTTTAGAAAATATAGATGATATAAGAGCTGGTAGATCAGCTGTTCTGTCACTGTGTGTGACGATGATTGTAGGTGCTCTGCAACTGGAACCTGTTGTTGCCAAGTGTCAGTGTGAAGTCCAAAGAACTGTCACTGCCAGTGAACAAACATCATTAAGCTGAACAGAACCAAACAAATCCATTAGAGAGAGAGAGAGGAAAAACATTAGGTGTGGATTCAAAGGAGCCATTACAATAGGAGGAGAACAATTAAAAGAAAACCACCAGAGTAATTACAGGGGGTTTATCACAAGATGTAAACCACTAATAAATATCAAAAAAATGAAGGACCAAAATAAGAGTTTGTCAAACAAACATGTACAAGTCTGTAGAATTCAGGGACAACATCCCATGCGAAAGACATGTCTGCCCCATCTCTTGGAAAATGCCGTTTTAACCAGGTTCACCAACTTCACAGGACTGAAATCGCTCTAATAAAAGTCACAAATGACCTTCACTCCTCTGACAGAGGTTATTTCAATTCCCTCGTCCTCTGTGACATCAGTACATCATCTGACAATATTATTCACTCGATTCTACCCTTTCTTCAGTCAACACTCAATATGAGATACAGCTCTCTTCTCTCTGTCTCCACAGCTTATCTGCTTCAAGGAGTCTCTTAGCCTTCAATTCCTGGCCCACTTGTCTTCATCAGGAAAAAACAAAAAACTTTAACACCAAATCTGTTACCACCACACTTTGTCTGGAAGAGATAATGCAAACAAAGTTCCCCAAACTCAACTTTGAAAAATATGAAATAATCATAAATGAAATAATTAATATAATTAACCCAAAAGTACTGTCTTACCATTCACATCTCCACTTCTTCCCCGAAACTTAGGCATCTTTTTTTTTAAAAAATCACTCTCATTTGAGAGCCACATCAACTGAACTGAAGTAAAAATTGTCTTTGGCCCCCAAATCATTACCTCGCTGAAACTCTGTTGGCTTACCTACAAAATAACTAACCTGCATTTTATTGTCCTTTTGCCTAACGTTAACCTTAATCCCTTAGTGTGTTTAATTTTTTTTCACTGTTTTATTAATGTATTTTTATTCTGTGAAGCATCTTTGAGTTGCTTGAAAAGCACTAAAATGTGTTTATGTATGTAAGGCATAAGGCACTCAACTTACTATGTGTAGTAGCCAAATGCTGTATTGACATTGAGTCACTTTAATTATTCCACTTGAATACACTGCCTGCATGTTGAGGTATATATAATAATTTAATTAAACAAATGGTCTAAAAATATCAATAAAATGTAATCAAAAGTAAAAACTTTAGTTAGTAACTTTAGTTACTGCTTTTTAAATACTTTGTATACTGTTGGACAGTAAATCTACAATGATGTGGTAAAAAAAGTATAGTTTACCCATCTGTAACGTACTGCAGTACGAATACAGAGGCATTAATGCAGCTTACAGTACAAGTACTGCTTAGCTCCAGGGCTTTAGTACACGTGCTGCCATGGAGCTGCTCTACCATCAGTTTGTTTATAGGTTGTATCTGATCACGTGACACGGCTAATTACGCAATCAGCACGTCAGCGTCAGACGATTCGTTCGACGTGACGTAGTGCCGGAGGCGTTGGCCCGTTCAGCGTCTGTTCCAGAGAACCGGAGGCGGACCGGACAGTCTTTGTAGCGGTCTCGAGAAGCGGATTTGACAAAGTTCAGCGCTTTCAAACCTACGCTAGCGTTCGGCTTTATTCACACCACCACTGCACCGCTTGTCTGAACCTGTGAATATGATCAAAAACGGTCATCACGCCACCGAGCAGGGTGAAGCCGGCTGCAGCGAACCGGTTCGCAGCCCGGAAAAAAGGAAACGTGTTGTCCGGTTGTGGTGTGACGGATGGTGAGCCTCTGTGCCCACAACCTGTTGTGGTTGCTGGGTTTTTAACTCTTTTATATGCTGTTGTCCAATACTGGGTCACATGTAATACACGCAACCACTGCTGTTAGCATGCTAAAGCTAGCTACCTACTGAATTGTTAGCAGTGGGTAACACTGTAAAGGGATTAGGCGGTAACTACTATACGATAACCACTATCTAACATTTCTACGGCGCACTGGCAGTAGACGGGTCTGCGGAACAAGGTCACTTTCAGCCAACAATCTCCAAACCTCACAGAAATCCCGACGTTATGAACTGTAACGTTTAAATAACTTTGTGTGTAAGACTGTGCCATAGCAGAACAGGAACTATGTTTGTGTAGAGGTTAGGAGGCACCTAAAGATTAGAAACCACGAAGCCTTGCGTGTTTACAGATGCTAGAAGTTCAGCACTTCTGTAGCTACTCCTGAGGTAGTGTCCGGCTGCTTTTAAATGGTTGTGAAATCCAAACCACATCCTCTGTATTCAAACCTCGACTCTGCCCTATCTTTTGAAACCCTGCCATTAATTCCACCTTGTCTTGTGTAAACTTTTGTCCTTTGTGTATAAACAGTGACATTGTGATGCAAAAGCTGCATGTTGTGGTCTTGTATAGACTATTGTCACATCACCCAATTCTGATGTGGAGTACTTTTAAATGATATGCAAAATACTGAAGGACATGTATTTGCCCTCCTGGTATGTGGTTGTGACACTCATGAGTCACACAGACATATGTCTGTGTTGTTTTATAAAGCTGTTCTGTCACATTGTACTAGAGGGACATGCTGTGATCATCACATGATAAGAGAAAACTCACTGTTTATGTATTGTGTATAAATTATTTACTAGACTCACTCACAGGGAACAAGAAACTGGCAGGGCTGGTAATAGGTAGTTTGACATGACCCACCTCATGTGGTGGTTATAAATAACTAACATAGAGAACATGTTGTTCAATGTGATGGAAAAGCTGCAGAGGTTCTCTCTTTTTTTTTTTACTAGCTGAAGTTGTAGCTCAGTACTGCAGATTTATCAGAGCAAACACTGCATGTACACAGTCACTCTCAAGAGGGTAGATTTACAGCTTGGAACATAGTGTCTCACTGACTTGAATGCAATGTCATTGTAGAGGACAGGTCTGCCTACTGAACTTCTAAAAGCAGTAAGCCGTCTGATCTTTTGGAAAGAACATGTCTGGCAGAGATGTAATAACTGGGGAAACTGACCTGTAAATAAAAATGTTGTGAACAACTGGATCAAATGGGAAAGAAGGATAAAAAGGGTATGTTGCCTGTTCATTTATTGGGCATAGCTTGTCCAATAAATTAACAGTGATCATTCAGTCATGTTTATTTTAGCTATCTGTAATTGGCAATAAACATAAAAGTGCAATATGAGCCCACATTTGCTTATAAAGTATTTATAACTTAAGCAAGAGTGTTTTATAACTGTAGGAATGTGAAGCTGCAGGGTGCTGAACAAAAGCACATGTTCATCTAAAGCTGAACAAACTTGACTTTGCATTGAATAACGTCACTTTACTAGGATCCACATATGAGTATTATGTGAACTGACACTATCATTTTCTTCTCCCCAAGCCAAATCAACACAAAACATTAATTGTGAAGTTACTAAATGGCAGAAAGCAAATAAACATTGTGCAAATTGTCTCTGTGACCGTCACCTTTCTCCCAGTGACCTTTATCTTTTTCACTCACCACGCTAAAAGGTCCATCAGCATGTGTTTTGGGATACAACACCCTGTGCTTTGCTGTGCATGGTCTCAGTAGAAGAGAAAAAAGCAATGATAGTGTCAAAAATGAAACAAACAGAAGTGGCTAGTCAAGGCTATCACGCAAACATAGATGATGTTTTAAGCCTAAAAGGCTTCAGTAACCACGATGGCCACATCCCTTATTGTCATGTGTACTTATGTTTGTTTTACTGTGTTTGGTCTGTGTACTGTTTTGTCTGAGTGCTCGCATTATCTATTATTTTTCGTGCCAAGGATGTCTCTCTGTCTGTCTCCACAGTTATGACATGGTGCACTATGGTCACTCCAACCAGCTACGACAGGCCAAAGCCATGGGAGATTACCTCATAGCTGGAGTGCACACAGACGGTAATACTGCCACACGTTTGAACACTAACTAGTCTGGTATGGTGTGTGGTTTAGTGATGTTTTAATAATAAGCAATTCATTCTTCAACTGCTTCACAAAGAGGAGATTTCCAAGCACAAGGGTCCTCCAGTCTTCACTCAGGAAGAACGCTACAAGATGGTACGGGCCATCAAGTGGGTGGATGAGATAGTAGAGGGAGCGCCTTACGTCACCACCCTGGAGACTCTGGACAAGTACAACTGTGACTTTTGTGTGCATGGAGGTGAGTCAGTTTGAATCATCACTATGTCAAGAGTCCTCAGTAACAACATTATGTTGTTGCTGGTGGACTGATGTCTTTGCTTATGTTTACCAGATGACATCACACTGACGGTAGATGGTAAGGACACATATGAAGAGGTGAAGCGTGCAGGACGTTACCGGGAATGTAAGCGCACACAGGGTGTCTCTACCACTGACCTAGTGGGACGTATGCTCCTCATGACCAAAACCCACCACAGCAACATGGTGAGTTTGTTTGTCTGTGTTTAGTGTGTGGACTGTGTTTGTTTTGATGCTGATCTCTTATACTAATTTTTGCAGGATAACCCAGATTACCAGCAGCACACAGACAACTTTGGAAAGGTACAGATCATAAATTTATGTTGTTAAAACCTGTTCATGTTTTTCCAATGGATCTGTGTTATTTATTACTGTTCATTCTGTCATGTTCAAGGGTCCTAAAGGCCACAGTCCATGGACTGGAGTGTCTCAGTTTCTCCAGACCTCTCAAAAGATCATCCAGTTCGCCTCAGGAAAGGAGCCTCAGCCTGGAGACACCATCATCTATGTGGCTGGAGCATTTGACCTCTTCCGTATCCTTAACGTGTAGCGATAACCAGAACTGTGTTATAAGTCGAGATAAGCAACATTTCTGCTCTATATGTTGGTGCCTTGACCACAACCTCAGACATTGGCCATGTTGACTTCTTAGAGATGGTCTATAAGCAGGCAGAGAGGCCGTATGTCATCGCTGGTCTGCACTTTGACCAGGTATGGCTACTCACACGCTCACTCACAAGCAGAACACAAATGTCCAAGTCAGTTGGTCCAGTGTCCAATTGGCTACGTGGGTGAATATAGCAGGTCCTTGTCTGGAGAATACACAGTGAGCGAGTGGGTGCTCATTTCAGTCGACTGGATCAGCACATCAGAGAGTACATGAGATCTTAAACATGCTTTCATGCTTCTTATCATATATATAACCAGGCTTAGGTACGAAACACATTGTTTCTATTCATGCAACTGGCTTTTCCCATTGTTCTGTGAACAATACACTGATTTCATATTTGAAAATGAATTTAGTGGTCACATAGAGAACACATGCCTGTCAACTGTTTGTAGTTAAACTTGCTGTGTTTTGTCCTTTGTGTACAAAGGGCAAGAATAAAAACGGCAAATGAAGTCACCAGGCTCTTCGCTCTTTTTTTAGGAAGTGAATCGATATAAGGGAAAGAACTATCCAATCATGAACATCCATGAGAGAACGCTGAGCGTCCTGGCCTGTCGGGTGAGTTTACACACAAATGCGCGCACACACAGATACTAGAAAATGTTCAGCACAGTGGGGAGTATTTCTGCTTCACACGCTGCTGCAGTGTGAGTTGGCTGTGCACTTTATTCCTGCGCTCAGCTATCGGTACAAAGCAGTGAGTCTGTGTGCCCCATCTGCACTGTGTGTGTATTGTTAACACTCGACATCGTCATAAGTTAGGGGAATGTTGCAAAAACCAAACATGTTTTGTATTCATAAAACTGTATTTTTCTGTGCTCTGTCATCAGTTTTACTCTGTGCTTGATTATGAGTTACTGAATTTGCCTGAATTTAAAGCTGTGAACAGTGAAGACACTTTCCTCTTTGAGCTCTCCTGTATTTAAAATATGCTCTTTGGTTAAACTTTGACATTTGTGCATGAATGCACCACAGCTCATGCACTGTACCGGCTTGAAAAGGTTAATCAATAAAATCTATTTTATGATCCTGTCTTTTCTTTCACTCTTGCCCTGCCCCCATAGTATGTGTCTGAGGTGGTGATCGGTGCTCCTTACGCAGTGGGCAGTGACCTGCTGGATCATTTTAAGGTGAGTTTGTATGGTTTCCGTTCTGTCATGTTTCTTTTTTTAATCTTATTTATTTTGACCTTTATTCAACTATGACTGGAGATTAAAATCTTGGCAGTCTTGGTAAGAATATTAGTGTAATTGTTTTATACCAACTGAACCCAAAATAAAATATTAAAACAAGTGCACTGTCCCATGTCAACCCTGAAACTGTAATTAATTTCTTCCTTTTTGGTCGTTAATTCCAAGCAGATGTGGTTCATCTCTTTTACTTGGTGTGCTGGCTTTAACACAGTAATGTTTAGGTTACAGCCAGTGAATTGTGTGTTTTAAAACACAAAGTAAAAATATGCAGTTAATTGGTAGCTGCATTTATTACTGTTTATCTCCAAAATGTAGTGCCAGTATAAAGAGACAGATACTTGAATTTATAACTAATTTACAAAGTTCCCACTGAATTTGATTAAAATCTTTAATAGTGTGTATACATTGGCGCCTCCTTGTGGAGATGTTAATTACTAGAAGATAGATCACAGATCTGATATCAAATACGCTGTCAGTAATTAATAAACCCAAATTTAATCCCACATCAAATATTGTGATCCATAGTTTAAACCCTCAATGAAGCAAGTTAAAAGATCAGACACTGTTGGTGCCTTTTATTCTATATGAATAAAGAGTGAGTACAATAAAAAAAAAAGATGGAGTTAATCAGTAGTAGTAACAGTTTATATGCTACTATGCTACTGTGGTACTAGTGGGTACTAGTAAAGATCTGCTGGTACAGGGCTCTTCAGTGATACACACTGTTACTCAACAGTAAATATACGTGCAGACGTGTGTTTACTGAAAGAATTCAGATTATTTGTACTGTTTTCTTTATACTGACTGTTTAACCAGGTGTGTTTGTGCAGGTGGACCTAGTCTGTCATGGGAAGACTGAGGTGTTTCCAGACAAAGATGGGTCAGACCCCTATGCTGTGAGTACATGGTCTTCATGTCTTCCTCATCTCTAATCAACAGTAACGACACAGCAAGTGATTTATGGGCTACTCCTCCTCACACTAGAGTGACGATATTGCTGTATTGTCACTCTAAAATCTCAATATCTTAACTCATCTATTGCAGCAATTTGTGACTTTGCTGTGTTTGATGCCGTGTGTGTGCTCTGTCCTCAGGAGCCTAGGAGAAGGGGGATATTCAAGACCATCGACAGTGGGAACAGTCTCACCACTGATGACATTGTGCAGAGGATCATTGAAAACAGGTCAGGGTCCTCATTCCTAACTTAACTTGCACTTCCTTCTCATTTCTGAGGATGTTCCATGTCTCCGTGTATAGGTAATCTTTACTACAATGGTTATGTTTTAATTTAATTGTCTCTTTTCTCCTGCTCAGACTGCAGTTTGAAGCCAGGAACCAGAAAAAAGAGGCTAAGGAGATGGCAGTGATCGAGGCAATGAAGAAGAGAGAGCAGCAGAGTGAAGCTGCAGCTGAGACCGCTCACTAGTGACACCTCAGACCTGGGCCCAACTGGTTCTGTGTCTCTTTAACTTGTCCGGGTACATTTAGCTGTAAGAGTGTGGACGCAGATGGGCAGCCTGTGTTCTACACATTCCTCTCAGCTTCTGTACATATGGACTACTCCATATGATTTAACCTGCAAAATCCTTTTACACCTCTGATCCTCCTCAGAAAACTTTTTTATCTTCAGTCCTCTGTTGTTTGCATCTGTGAATTTACACACTACATGTCCCTGTGTAGATGCTGACATAGTATGTTGAGTTTGTAATTATCCATAACTTATTAACACAGTTGTCAGTTGTTATTTTAAACCAAATTAGTTTTTTAATGATCACGTGTGTCATCGGTAAAGTTGACCGGCGTCTACTTTTATTATAGTCTACAAAATGTAGGTTTATTTTAATTTCCATGTTTTTATTCATCCTAAAAACAGGATTTCTGCTTAAATTAATCTATGAAGTAGTTTTCCAATTTTAACTTTTAATTACCTGAATTTGCACCAAGTGTATGTGTGTTTGTGTGTGTTTATATGAGAGAGAGAGAGTATGTGCTATACAGGTGCGTAGTGCCTCATTTCTAGAGCTATAACTGATGTAAGGGCTCTGTCAAGAAGTTTAAATGAATGCAATGTCTCTTCAGCTGTCAGTAAAGTTGTTGAGTAAATCTTTATTCAGTTTACACAACTATGAAACCCGCTCCTCTTTTTTTTACAAGACAATCTAACTTAAAGATCTGGGACCCAGTTGTATTGTCACACTGTCTGTTGCTTTTCCTGTGATTTCATTGGACATATTACATTAATGGGAACTGTTAATAGTGCAAGACTGTAAGACGCTGGCAGCCTGAGAAAAGAAAGTTTAAGTACTAGATGGTGGGAATTGTCACCTTTCGAGCACTATGTTGCAATCTGTAAATGTCCGTTTTGTTAAATAAATCTGTAATATGGCAAAGCAGCATCTGATGTCTGTTTTATCGCAGCAGAGAAAGTGTTCAGGCTGACAGATCTTTGTTGGATCAGCACATGGTCTCGGTTCACTGAGTCAGTGAAATGAGGCCACAGCCGCTCAGAAACTGCTTAATCCGGCTGCTTCTGTCCTTTTCACGCGGCTCCCAGATTTGAACAAACACCACAAATGTCACCTCATTATGGACACAAAGAGCCTTTAATCCACCAGCCAGACTCCCCCACGGTAAATTCTCATTCAGGAATTTTGTGGAATCTGCTCATTTATTTCAATGAATGTAAATATAAGTTTTAAATATCATGTTTTCAAACTGATTCAACTAAAAAATTCTAGTGTTTGTCAGAACTTTTAAACATACGTCTTTTCACTTAAAACACTTGAATTAAAGAATTTCTGAGAGTTCGCTCAACTCATCAAATGAAGTTAATTAAAAACTTCAGAGACTTCTCAGCATGTGTCCTTTGAGTTAACGCTCTCCAAATACTGTTTTGTAGTTAAAAGAAAATCGTAATAGTGAAAAGTTGTTGTGTGTCTTTAATACATACTCACATTAGATTGTGCTTATTTTCACACTAGGAAAAACTATGTACACCATGATAAAGGTGTTCAATTCAGTCCCTGCTCCCATAGCATTTATGTACATCATCCATTAAGTCAGTCATTAATTTGATTGCTGCACACTGACCTTAGTATAGTTTGGCTTTTGCAGAATTGGTTTGTTATATTAGCTTCTGCAGCTAAGAGAATACTTAGATATTTTAAGGCAGGCTTTCGACTCATATTTTCAAGTTGAAACAATAAGTTATATTTCATAGGTTGTGTAGGAGAAGAGCATCTGCAGGAAGGATCCAGTCTCTTATCTGACACATCAATGAACATAATTTGTATTAATATTAAGGATTTCTCTATAATGGTAGAAAGTATTGGATAATTTCCTCTGAGCTGCTGTGTCTCTTTAGTGAAACAGTCTCATAGACATGTGAAACCAGAAACACTGAGAAATTCTAGTTTACTGTGTAGGAATTAGTTGTATTCAGTAAACCTATTAACTAGTAACTAATTATTGTCAAAAACATGCTGGAGGAAATCTGCCCAGCTGAAGTGTAAAAGAGAAGTTCAAGTAAAAAATTCTGTATTCTATTTGGTGATGTAGCTGTAACCTGAGTCTCATCAGCCACAGCTGAAAAGGTGAGAACATACAGAGACTGTTAATACGAACATGATGCATCAGTTTATATGTGAATTTGAAACTGGTTTAGAAAAACACTTAATGTGCAAACACAATAGATACTTTCCACCAAGGGACTACATGATTACATTTCTTATTTATTCATATAACATTGTTTAGATTTGTTTATATAATTAATTTTCTTCCCATGCACAGGTAAAACGCCGTCAGCAGATTTATCCTGGCACGTCACTTCCCAGGGAAGTCCAGAACTGCCCCGTCTGGGCATCGGGCTGCAGGGGGAGGAGGCAGCTTTAGGATTTCTGGGGCTCTGCCAAGGCGGTAGAGCAGTTTGAACCGCTGTGGCGCACAGTGGCGAACAGTTTGGAGTTTGCGCTGCTGGGAACAGTCGCTGCTGAAAAGTTTTTAAAAAGGAAACACTTGGGGCGATGCGCGAGTTTGCGACTTTGATGGATGTTACGGAGATGGTGTGAACTTTTCTGGAGATCGAGTCAGTTTTTTTCTGTAGTTTCATGAGCAGAAAGGCTCCGAGCATGAAGGCTGGAGAAACAAACTCGGGTTGATTCCAGTTTGGACTCTCTGCTTTTGTTTTCCTCTCTGTCCGGGATCAGGGAGGGGATGAGTGCTCAGGATGGGACTGTGCCTCGGTACCGAACTTACAGAGGAGGAGAAGAAGGCGAGGATACAAAGTGCCAAGATAGACAGAGACCTGTACGAATACGCCAAACGGGAGATGAATGTGGTTAAAATACTGCTACTAGGTGAGACTGACAGCTGATCACACTCATATAAAACAACCCCAAACCCCTAGGACTAGTTTTCTACCTCAGTGTGTGCATGTGTATCACACAGCATGTAAACAATACAACTACTTGTGTCTCATAATTAAGTTTATTATATGAATAATAATTGCTGATGAATAACTATAATCCACATCCTCCTCCAGGTGCAGCAGAAAGCGGTAAAAGCACTTTAGTTAAACAGATGAAGATCATCCATAGTCATGGCTTCACCAAGCAAGAGCTAATCAGCTTTAAGGTTGGACACACCCACACACACACACACACACACACACACACACACACACACACTATACATCTGATAACATGTAATTAGCATACAGTGAGTTTAGGGTTGCTGTGGTTCCCACTTAGATGTCTCCTGGGGAGTAATGTAAAACTAACCTTGCCTTAAATAGTCCACTTAGATATTTGTTTACTTTGGGGTATTGTCATAGTTTCAGGTGTTACTCTAGTAGAAGACGGTCAGATGTCAGTTTATGCTGCAGGTGAGACATTAGAACATCTGATGAGATAAAGTGTTGAGGAATCAGCAACAGAGATGTAGAGAAGATTAGACGGAAAATGAGACGATGCTTAGTTCCTGTGGGGGACTGAGATTTCCCCTGATACCCAGGATCAGATCCACGTTGGTATGCAAGCGGTTTGGCTCACATATGCTCTTCCTTATGTATGTGTGAGTGTGTGCGCTGAGAACGACTGAAAGCCAAATTCCTCTATTGTACTCGGAGTGGAGCTGGGGTCAGGAGAATGGGAATGGTTCACACACACATTTCACCTCATCAGCTTGTTTTTACTGAAGGCTCATCTTCATCCAGCTCCTGCTGCCTCCCCGGACTCTTGCATCTCTGTGTTTTCCTCTTTTCTCTCTTTGCATCCTCCTTTCTGCTATGAATACACATGGTGATTGTGTAATGACAGAAAAGGTCTGGCTTCATCATTCTTCAGATAACTTGCTCCAGTCCCTGGTAAAGAGATCCAGAGTGAAATTCAAAGATGGAGGTGATTTAGTTTGGGCCCCTTTAACACAGTTCACACTCATAACAAACAGGCTCCATGGTTTAGTGTTTGTGAGATAATCTCATGGAAAACACGTCTGGTATCTGTGCTTTGGAAATATGTAAATTATGTGAATTTGTTGACAGTATGTGAACAATACTTTACAGCTGTAGCGGTTCATTGGTAAGGAGTATGCACGCACACACTGCAGTGTGACATACAGTATGAATGTCCAGTTGTTTCCACAGGCAGCTGGCAGGTTTGAATGCATCCTGGGATATTAAAGATTTGTCAGTTCCTTCTCTGCACTCCTCTCTCCTTCTGCTGTCTGTGCTTGCCAACATAAGCATCACACTCATTAATTTGTCATTTGTTGAACTGTGCTGTTGAAATAAAGATGACCTATGAGCAGGGCGATGTATTATCAGTTTAAGGAGGACTGCATATTGAACCTTACTTTTACTTTCTGGCATCGAGTGAAATGTGTCTGCAGCACAGAATGAGCTAGGATTTTATTTTATTTTATTGTAACTTCCAGCGGTTAAACACGTGCAGCCATATCTGTAGTTCTTTTTTTCTTTTCAGAATCAGAATAACAAGAACCTACAGTTCTTGTCGCTATCAGAAGCTTATCTCTTGAAATTATAACTTTGAGGTTGACAAGATCAGTGTTTTCTAATTGTTTGTTCATAGTTTATAATGTGAATGTGACATTAGCTCAGAATGTTAGTATGCTAACATCTGCTAATGCTACATTTACAGGTAATTACTTAGTTATTACTGTTCATGTTCTGGAGCGTTCAAATGTCTGTACAAAAAATCCAATAATTGTTGATATATTTCTGTCTGAAACAGTGGACAGACTGATTGACAGGCCTGCAGTTGGTATAACCCTTAAATTTATAATATGCATATTATATATGTACATAACAGTTAAATAATGAATAAAAGACAACTAAGTGGACCCATCAGGAACAGAATCTGGTCTTTCCAGCTGCACACAGGCACAACAGATTTAAGTTCATGTCGTCAGCACACAAAAGTATTTTACATGTGCAAATCCATCAACACATTTTCCTCCAGTAGTCAGATTGCTTTAGTTGTTTCTGCTGTCAGTTGGGCTTCCTTTGTTCTGAGGTGACGCACTTATTTTCAAGTGGAAAGTCGACACTAAGCTACAGAGCCACCCCTCTCTTCCCTTACCATCCCAAACCTCCACAGAAAAAACAGACACACCCTCCACTGCACACACTCATGTATGTATCATGGTTCTTTATCAGGCCTGAGTGCCTATTGTTTCACACGTGAGTTGGAGTTTATCTCCACTGTCCTACCTGACATCATGAACAAGCTTCTGTTTGTGTACCAGTGCAGTGGTAAACAGTGCGACCCTGCCCTGAACTGGACAGGTTATCCCAGCTACTATTGCTTCTCTCAAATTTCCCCACAATGCACAGCAAAAATACCCCATGTCTTTATTTCTGAGCCTGGCTCTTTGTGGCCCTCCAGCTAGGTTTGTATTGCATTAGGACCATGACAGGACAGCCTGCTGGGGAGGAATAATGGGAGGAAAGGTGGGAAGGGGGCTCCTCTTTGTCTCATCCCTCCTTTATTTGTAGCCCGAGGCCGTGGTGTTGTTTTTACTGTGAACTGGCTGATGGACAGAGAGTTTTCCCTTCATTCTCTTCCACCACACACTCTGTGTCAACAAAAGTTAGGCTTTCTGTGCCTGTGTGTGTAGCAGTGTTTAACATTTATGAACTCGACTTTTTTTCTAATTCTCTTGTTGGTTCAGGTGTTCGTGTTCGTCTGAAAGATGAGTTTCTCAACAAATGTGATAAATTCCACTGTGCGACTTTGGTTTGCAACAGAGCTTGAAACCTGCAAGCACACTCATGTACTTAGTTATACAGTGCTAGCAACAGTCTGTAGTTAATGATTAAATACCAGGCCAGTTTAGCCACATTCTTTGTTGTTGTGTTTCAGTGCTCCAACAAGACAACTACTAACTGTGGTTGTTATTTTGTTATGTGTTCAGGAAGCCAAAATCCAAGCAGAACAAGAACAATACATCTGTGTATCCTGGTGCATTTACAGATTATAAGAGTACCAAAGGTTCCCACATTACTTTAAACAATGGTTGGAATATTAATAGCTGTCAGAAAACAAACGTTACAGAGGTGTGAGAGATTTCTGTGTGTTTCCTGGAACCTGATGGGCAAAAGGTGTCATTTTACTCCAAACTGATAGGTGACATGGAGCTGCTGGTGGATTTAGATTACTATACGAGATGACACACCTGTGGCCTCAGGCTCTGTGTGTGTGTGTGTGTGTTTGTGTGTAGGAATGCATTTGTTAGTGTAAATGAAAGAATGCCATAGTGTAGTGTAATGGGAATAATGTCACATGTTTTTAGTTGCAACAGCCAACAAAAGCCGGTTGGTCGTGAGCTAAAATGTTACTGTCTTGCACATACTGTTTGTCACAGCATGTTCAGTTGAGTAATGAAACAGCGATAGAGATTTGTTTTACATAAAAGTGTCTGATGTTGTTCAGACAACATGTAAACATGTAAACATGTTGTTGACCTCCCTGTTCCCTCTGTGCCTCCCACCTTCACTGTTAACACCAAACTGATGTAACTGACTTGAGTCACACTTGGAAACAATTGTCAAAAAGAACAAAGGTGGAGGGAGCGAAGGGCAAAGAATGAGACATAGGTACAAACAGTGGACGTTGTGACATTGTGTGATTTGTAATAAGCAGAGAAAAGAGATGGAGATGAGGGAAGCAGTAATTTGTGGACAACACACACTAACATTAGTGCTGCAATAAAAACTGCGTCTGTGATACATATAAGGCTGTAATTTTGATGACACTGACAGAAAGTTATTGATTTAAGTGCAGTCATTTTTAGGATTGTAATTGTAATGCTGCATAATTGTATTTCATTATGTTGACTTGGAGAAACCTTTTTGGCTGGGATGTTTTGTAAGCTCTTCCAGCTTTAAGGTCAGCCAGTGCAGATACCTCAGTACTGCAAACCTCAAAAATGCACACTGTATGTCATAACCACTCAACTGTTCATCAACACATTGTTTGACTGTTTCAAACACCAGTGGTTGAGCAAGCACCATTCCTCTGCTCTGCCTTCTCAGCCATGTTACTGCCATCTAATATTGCTAAGATTGCGTGATGCGTTCACTTGCCCTAAACACTGACTCGTTCATAAAAACATTACACCACAGCACCTCTAGTGGTTAAAAAAGCTGTACTGAACTGAACACGTACTCAGAAGATACTCATTATTAACTGAGCGTGGCTGAAAGGAATTAGAAGAAACTAACAACTTTTTTTGAAGGTGTAAAACAGTGAAAGATGCTCACCTTCAGTGGTGTCTTATGTCTACTCAAACAGCTTCACCTTTCAAACCCAAACCATATTCTCAGTCATAAACAGTCCCTGCGGCCCCAGTTTTTCTAGCGAGTTTGAGATTTAATGTCACTTAATGCCATCGCACCCAGATCAACGTTTGGTTATAAAACAGAGAAACTGTGCCATAAAGATTTAATTGTTGTTCTTAAAATTGTAAGAATGTGTTGTTATTATAAAACAACTTTGATATGAAATTCGTATTTGATGATGACAGTGATGGTGAGTCAGAGGGAGACAAACACACAAAGCAGGATATTTCTGGCACAAATCAATGCAGTGCTGTCAGCGACAGTTCTCCTAAAAGAGACTAATTTGTCCCTAATGCTGCGGTGTCAGCGGCACTCAGCTGAGATCTGCTCGTAAGATGAAGCTGTGTCACCTCGCACACTTATCTCACCTCGCACATTTCTGAGGGGGCAACACGTGTCAATCTGAAGAAGAGCGACCAGGCTGTGATAGGATCGTGATGGAATGTGAAGCTTATCTTTGGCTGGCAGCAGCAGTGGCGCCCCCAAGGGGGGGCTAGGGGTGGCCATGCCCCCCTGGAAAACTGCTGGCCAGAGAAGCCCCCCCCCCTTTAATTAATCATATTCAGTTCATTTTCAATCAAAGCATAAATGCAAAACACAATAAATATATAAATAAATAAGTAAATAAATAGCAAATAAATAAAATAATAAAGAGCAAAGCATAAATCTTAATGATTTTGTGGATGTAATTGCCAAAAGACAGAGCAACAGATGAATTAAGGTGTTCTTAAAAATATCTTTTTTCTGTTCTATTTTTATAAGTATTATTTTTATTATTTTCAAAAGAATTTTACAATTAATATTTG